>VXAV01010687.1:0-39396 GCA_013399715.1 Alectura lathami | reverse complement strand
AAGAATTCTGGTCGTTTTTGTGAAGAGCCATGGCAAAGTATTATGTAGGAACTATCAGTTCACCCCCATTTAGCTGAAACACCCATTTAAACTAGTCATGTTTGGCTCCCTTCTGGTTCAGAAGAAAGAAACTGGATACTTCAGGATGAGGTTCAGCTCATCTCCCTAAAGTGTCTCTGTTGGCATGAGATGCACCTTGTTATTTCCCACTATCCGTAATGACTCTAGACAGCTGCCACAGGTGTGGGTGAACACATAGGAAAAAGTCCCTCTGCCTCATTCACCCCACAGGACATGTGTTTGTCTGGGCATCTATTTCAGGCACGTTTCTTTCGTTACTAGTCTTCAGTGTCTCTGTTCATTACCTGGCCCTAACGCTCCTCCATGTCACTGCCTCAATGCACGTGTCCGTTTCGCAAGCCATCACAGTGCGCTGTTTGTTAAAATGATGCTGTGAGGGCTACTAATTCTTTTCTGTTTTCAGGCTTCGGGGCTCCTACCAGAACTTGCACGGAGGCTACATTTCTGATGCTTTAGTAGACTTCACAGGTGGAGTCCAAGTGCAGTTCTCATTAAAGGACCCTCCTCCTGATCTGGAGGAGATATTGAAAGCTGCTGCCAAATCTCGGTGTCTGATGGGATGTAGCACCTCAGGCTCGGTGAGTCACAAGGCCAGGAACACACCTGTCTTGGTTTGCTGTGTTTGCATTAAAGTTACTCTTCAGAGTGAGGAAAGGATGTCCATAGTCACTCTGTAACAGTTATGGCTCGTGGACGTCTGGAGAGATCTTGAGAGCAGAAAAGAAGTAAGGTTATGCAGTATGGAATGTAAAGGCTTGTGGGTAGATGTAGGTGGCTTGGATGTGGATGAGAGATGTGGATGGAGGGAAGACACACAGCCTCCTGTGAGAGGTCTTCCTCTCATTTTGACCTTGATGGAGTCAGTCACACAGCTGTCTCTGAGCTGTGTGGCTTCTCTCCTGTCTAATTCCACTGTGACAGAGTGGTGTCCTCTTTCAGCAGGGCTGATTTTGGCCTCATAGCTTTGTGACTGATTCTAGCAAAGCCAAAATGCACCTGTCTTCTGCGAGAGGATGGTATTGTCACATTGTGATCTGCAGGCAAGCTATATTAATGCTGGGAAGTTGCAAAAGGTTTTTTGATGGTTGGTAAGTATCTCGCTAAAAGACTGCCAAGGGTATATATGGCATGTCAGGGAAAACTGAGAAGCATGTGTCATTGCTTCTGTATTGCCTGGCTTATCAGGACAGAAGTTTGGCTATTGAAAACTAGTGAAGGACTAGCCCCTCATTCTGGGGCTCTAATCCTCCCAGCAGCCCAGGCCGGGTCATCCTGCAGTTGCACCAGCTCTGTACATTAAACAATTGCAAATGTGGGAAGATCTGTACTTCTGTTAAATTCACTAGATTTCTTATAACTATAGTGGGAACAGTCACACTTCTCTGGAGCCAGCACATCTGAGATACTGCTGTAGTCAAAACCAAATCTCTCTTTTTCTGCCATGCCAAGTGCCGGTTCTGGGAGTTAAAGGCCATTGCTTTGCAGTGTGGCACAGAACTAAAAGCTGTACTTTCACCCTTTTGTAGGTGAGGAACAGACAAATAAAGAATGGGATTGTACAGGGTCATGCCTACGCTGTCACAGGAGCTGTGAAGGTGAGACTGTGGACTTGTTCCTGCCTTGTAGTCTCATACTGGAGGTCCATCACAGGGATGTGGAAGCCAGTCACACTGCTGTTCCATTCAGAGTTATTTTAATTAACTTCACCCTTAGGAGAGATTTTTGAAAGCATCTAGTTCAAATTCCAGGAGATGGAAGGATTTGGGCACAATGGGAAGAGTGAGGATGTCAGAATCCTGTAATTTTCCTGATAAGAAGGTTCTGTCCGGCTCTCCCCAGGTCAAGGGTGGAAGGATTCAAAATCCTGTTGGAGAAAGGAGCAGACTGTTTAACTTCCTGCTGCTCATGATCCTGCAGAAAGGAGAAGCAGTCTTTGCCCCACTTTACCAGAGTGTCAAGGCATCCAGTGGGTTGTGCTGCAGGGAAGTGTTTAGAGGCTGACCAGGCAGCTGGATCTTTGCGTCTGGGAAGAGAGTGCCGTGGCATTTGTTTCCAGCACTGTCTGTGTGTTTAAGGAGAGCCAGGAACAAAAGGCATGCTTCTTTTCACTGCTGCCATTTCAGTGTCATTGGTGAAAGTGAGTTGCTTCTGTCTTAAAACAGTGGCAGCAAGACGAGGAAAGCACCAGAAACTCCAGCTGTTGGAAACCACAATACTGTAGATATAGAGAAACAGATTCTCCACCACCGGATTCTCCACCTACAGATTTACCACCACCTCCATGCTGATTGCTGACATTTGCACCAGGCACTATGGTTGTCCTGTCTCCTGAAGTCTCTGCCTTTGCTAACACAGTCTTACACGTGCAGAACAAGACACTGGACTTTCTCAGAGCTGTTGAAGATGTGGTGTGGCAGGAATGCTGCCGCTACTATCTGTCAGCCTGCTGCTATGAGCTGTCTTTAGGGAAGCAAGGACAACCCACATGTCATTCCTTTACAAGCAGCAGAAGGCACTGACTTTTAGCTGTAGTTAAACCATCCCTCCAAAGTGTAGAAGATGCATTTTATTACCCATCTCTTCACTGAACCTCACGATTGTGAAAAGCTGTAGCTGGGTTTGTTTTTCTTTTGTTTTTACAGATACGCTACAAGAACTACTGGGAACACATTGTCAGAGTCTGGAATCCATGGGGCCAGGGGGAGTGGAGGGGGCCCTGGAGTGATGGGTATGGCCTTAAAGCTTTCATTTTTGAGGGGAATCGCACTTGGATATACTTATTATAGAGGACCTCTAGCTCACACCCATTATAATGAAAGAAACACTTCTAACCCAATTCACTGTAAGCCTTATTTCCAGCTGCAAAGCCACTGCCCACAGAAATCCAGTTGCGGGAAAACTGGTGATGCGTTGGTTTTATACGTACTCGTCACTAGGCCTAGCTCAGATATCCTTTTTTGTCTTTGCATACGTTTTTCCCAGTGGATATTTCCAGAGAAGTAATGGATGGGACAGTTATTACTACCTGGAATAAGTTCTGACCATGCCCCCAGACACTGTCTGGCTGCTTCTGTTGAATTCTCCTGCATTGACCTTCCTGCCCTTCCTTCCCCTCCCATGAGTCCAGCTCTGGGAGGAGGATGGTTAGCAGAGTCCATGAAAGCAGGGCAGTGTTGAACACAGAGAGACAAAAAGGGTCCTTGTTTATTGCAAAGACAAAGTGTTACCAACTGGCTTGAAGTGGTTTTTTGGATCCTGCATGCAACTTGGGACGTACAAGGATCATATTGCTCTTGTGTGTGCAAGTTGCATTCTTTTCCCCAGAGGGAGGCTGCAACAGCGTTCTGTAAAGAAATAAATGTTAGTTTGGCTGGTGGAACTACATCAGTGTTTTTTCTGACTAGGGTGATGTACAGGTATCACTATTAGGTGACTTAAGGGAACCTCAGGGCCAAGCACAGCAAAGGTGCAGTGCCCTGTTGGCTGGCCTTGGCTAAGAAAGTATTGAGCACAATCCTGTTCCTAACCTGCAGTTTGCCTACCCTTCCTGATCCCTCTCATTGATGGGCTGGGTAGAAGAATGGACTGGCTGGAAAGTTGTAAACTTGCACCTCTCACAACTGTTTGTTCCTGTCTGCAGTTCTCCGGAGTGGGACCATGTTGAGCCTGAATTCAAGGAACAGCTCTACAGAAACAAAAATGATGGAGAATTCTGGTACTTCCCTATTGATCCTTCTGTCTACCAGGTTTTTTGTTTGTGCTTTTTATGAAAGAAGGCTCAAAGCACCCCTATGGTATTTGTGTGCAAACAGCAAATTGGATGTTGCTCTGCCCCAATGGTCTCAGAGGAAAGAAGACCTGGAGAAGTGAAACTGGCCAGTAGTATGCAAGTATGCAACAAGCTGGTGAAAAAAAAAAAAAAAAAAAAAAAAAAAAAAAAACAGAGAAAACCCAGCCCCCTGAAAAACANGTATGCAAGTATGCAACAAGCTGGTGAAAAAAAAAAAAAAAACAAAACAAAAAAAACCAACAACAGTGAAAACCCAGCTCCCTGAGAACCAGTGATTTTGTCATTCTGCCCTTCCCCATAAAGTGACCAGATTGAACTTCAGACTGCTTGAAGGGATAGGTGGCTGAGCAGGTCTTAGAGCTTATACGCTTGACTGCACTGCAGGTGCTTGTGGCTTTTCACAGCCTCTAATTACTCTCAGATCCAGTTTAGCCACAGGTTTGCCATCCTTTATAAGAGCTTTTATTCTTCAGAAAGTGCACGCTTACCCTGTAAGGCTCTGAGGAAGGCAAGGGAACAGCAGACTAGTCTGAGAGGGATGCTGCAAGCTTGAGCAAAGCACTGAAAGCAGGACAGGGCACCACAGAGGTACAGAGCAAGGCACCATGGCAGAGATGTGCTGGAGACAGCAGGACTTCACCCAGGCACTACTGAACATGCCCTGTAATTTCCCTGGGGCTTTAGGTGTATTTAGGGCAGCCCAAATGCACTGACAGCTGACCTCTTCTGCAAGGTGTCAGCTGGCTTTGCTACAAACTGCAGCATTGCTCTGTAACCCTGTTTTGAAGACATTTGGGATGAACATCAGTAGCCGACTGGTGTCTCAGACTGAAAGGTGAGGCTTTCTCCTCCTTTGCAGGATGTCCTGTGAAAACTTTCGGGAGCAGTTTTCCTGGCTGTGTATATGTAACAACACCCCAACATTTCTGGACTTCGGAGATCAGCGCTACTCAGCATGGTCCATGGACAGGCACATCAACCTGAGGAGTCCAGTGCTCGCCACTGGCAGGAACAAATGGTCCTCTGGTAATAAATGCTCCCTGCAGCCACCCAGCCCTCTCCTCCTCTGCACTGGTGTTTACACTGAAACATTCACTGTGAGCACCAAATGGCAGAAGTATTGATCGCCAGTTGTTAATGCCCACTCTTTTCCATTACAGCACCTATCAGCTAGAGAGACAGAAAGAAAGCAGCAGCACTGGCTGCTGAGTTAAAAAAGGAGGCTTGTGGTTTAGAGAGCCTAGACTCTCTAAATCATAACGTGCTTGTCTATATTCTTTCAGCCAGTTGAAGTAGGTGCTAGGGGGACCTCATCAGAAAGTCTGGTCTGGCAAATATGTGACTAGTTTTCCAGAGCAAGAAGTACTCTGAAGTTAAATGAATATGAAATGAAAGAATTGTGCTGCAAACTCAGTTTTCAAAGGTAGAAAGTCCCTTGACCAGATAAGACCATTTATTTTATTGGTGTGCATTAACACAGCGTAACCATCTGGTCCAAAGAGATGGTTCTCCCTCTATGTTTAGTGTGGGTGCGGCCTCTCCTTGAATGCTGTGTGCAGTTCTGGGCTCCACAATGCAAAAAGGATGTTAAGGTCCTTGAAAGCATCCAGAGGAGGGCAACAAAGCTGGTAACAGGGCTGAAGGCATGTCCTGAGAGGAGAGGCTGAGGACAGCTGTGTGTCCAGTCTGGAGAAGCTTTGAAGGCCACACAGCTATGTGGCTTGAGGTCTAGACTCATTTAAGTAGATGTTGGCATCTCAGTCCTTTGCCTTCAGCCTCAGTATTTAACTTCTTGTCAGGGATGCTTCTTGGTAACCAAACCTTTGGCTTTCCTGTTCTGGTCCTCAGCACTGTCTTCTGCATCACAAACCTTAGCAGGAAGGAAGGGGAGGATAGTTTTGGAACATTTTGTCTTTTTCTTTTATGTGCTTTTGATCTCCAAGCCACAGTACTTTTCAACTCAGCCCCTGGGTCAGACAGGTGATTGAAATTCACTGCTTGCCTGCCCTGGGGAAAGTGTGCCATGTAGGTGAGACAGAGGTGTGTGGGTGAGAAATCTGCCTGACATTTATGGCTTTGCCAGAGATTTCTAAAATGATTAATGGGCAATTAGCTTAACTCCAGATTCCTCAACTCCTGCTGATAGTGGACTGCAGTGCTTTGTTGCATCAAAAGCATTTTGGAGCAATAATTACCTCTTCCTCTGGGTCTGTATAAGCAAGATTTAACACAACATGCTACTAGTGAGATATGTGTGGCTACTACTAATGTAACAACACTTCCTCAGCAGGTGCAGTTTCAAAGAACTCTCAGTATTTCTTTGAAGTGACAAATTATGACCCCAAATCCTACAATGTCGTCATTTCACTCATGCAAAAACATGCAGAGGGTATGCAGGATGCGCAAAAATTGAAGATCGGGTTCTTTATCACAAAGGTAAGCACAATCGTATGTTATATAGACACTGCTGTTTGCTGCTATGTGGCTCATTACAGCTTTACATGTAAATAAAAGGCTAAATTGCCTTTTGGGCTGTTAAAGGAGAGCAGTCAGTATTTGAGTGAGTTTCTGGATGCCTTCTGTGTTAGGATGCCTTAGGAAAAATAAGACTAGGCAGACTTAGTTACCTTCATTCATATCCTGAGAGGAAAAATTGAATTTTCAGTTTTGTAGCATCCTAAAATAACCTTGGGAGACTCAGAGTGTCCACAGGTTACAAAAGATGCCAGGGCAGCGTCCTCCATGCCCAGCGGTACTAGTGATGTGCCTTGTGGTTCCAGCGCAAGGCCTGGCAGGCAGCACAAACCACAGTGCCTGAGGAGTGCTCTAGGCCAAGAAGGAAAGATAACAGCCTCTTGTTCCCGCAGAATGGCCCTGTCTCACTCATCCCCCGTTTTTCTATCACAGAAATGCTGTGCAAAACCCATTTGCAAAACATGTGGGAAAGCTTTGCTCAAGACCAAGGCAGAGCCAATCCAGTCAGATACCTGAGTCCTCCAGCTAAAACTTCCCTGTTTTTTTTCTCCTGGTGACTGTGCGGGGATGTGCCAGTACAAGGACAATTACTGTCAGAGCATTAGCAGGCTGACTGAAGGTGCAATTGCTAGTGCAGCTGGGCACTAGCCTTTTCCAAAGTGTTTTCTGTTGCTGGCTGAGGGGAGTTGGGAAGTTATCCGTAACCTGAAGGATAAAAGGAATAGAAGACTGGTATGATCCTAACTTCACATTCTCCTGATCACTGGAGAGGTTTGCACTAGTCCCAGACTTTGAATAATTGATAGCATAGGCTGAACAGCTCTTCAGAGGAAGGAAGAGCATGGCTTTGTAGCTCATAAAAACAGTGTCTGATACCTGACAGGAAAAAAATATGTTAAAAACTGGCCGTTCCTTCAGCTAGTGGAACTCGCTATCCGTCTGCAAGGAGATCCTCTGCCTGATGCAGATGTCAGCCCTAAAGATGCCATGAGCAGCCATGCTGCTCAGCAAGTGCTGCTGCTCCCAGTTAATGGGAAACCCACTCCTTCCAGCACCCTCATCAGCTGTTCCCTAGCAGTCGCCAGGCATGGAGGGCCATGCACGCTCTAGTATGGTGCGTGCCCATCGTGGTTAGTCACTCAGTTTGATAAAAAGGGCCCTCGGTGAGTGGTCACCGCACAGTTCTAGGTTCCCATGGAAAGAGGTTTTTGTTTCATCAAATAGACCAGGAGACAGATTTGGTCTATTCCTTCTTTGTATTTAAAGCTTGCTTTGCTTTTCATCTTTCTTCCCCTACAATTGATGCTCAGGTGTTTCCTTTTTTTTTTTTTTTTTTTTTTTTTTTTTTTTTTTCCTTTCTGGATGTGCTCCCAAGTTTGGATAAAATTTGATCAGTGCGTCAAGTCTGCATAATATGACCTCTGTGGGGTGTCAGCCCATGGCTCACCTCAGGCTCAAGTTGAAATGGTTCCCAAATGCTGAAGGGCAGGGCCAGACCAGGTGGTGGCTGGGGTCTCAAGGATTATCGTGGAGCACCTGATTAATGAAGGGAAGAGGAATGTCATGCTGCCCTGTCAGCCCACAGCTTTTAGTGATATTGGTACAACTGCACAGAGCAGATTATAGGGAAAATATGGACAAAGCCTAATCATTTTAACAGAAGAGCTGCTCTGCCAGCTCCTTCCAGCCAGCGCAGTGTCCTGCCTCATTAGCAGTAAAAGGCAAGTCTAGGAAGTAAAACGAGGGTGTTGTACTGTGTAGCATCAGAGCCTGAGGGCAGTCAGAGGTGGCATCTTTGCGTAAGAAGTTTGAGTGTGTTCTTTGCAGAAGGAGAGTGCAATTGGTAAGATTCATGTGGCCTCACTCTTCCTCCCTCAACTACTTTTGCTGCCATTGTTCATCAGCAGCATTGGTATCTTTTGAGATGCATCGTACTATTGCTGTGAAGTCAAAAGGGTATCATCCATTGGCAGGATGAGAGGGGAGGGCAGTACAGGCAAGGGTGCAAACCAGAGTGGATGTATCTGATAGCTGTATGAAGCCTTTAATGAAGTAGAGATGTGGAACACTAATACATAGCTGTGAGGGAAGTTTAATATTGTATGGCAGAGCTGAGCAACATATAGAGCCTGATTCTTATCTCACACCCGTTTGGACTCCTTTGAGATATTAATCTGCGTCTACTTTTTACTGGAAGGAATGCAGAACGAGACACAAAGGTAAAAGAGGATTATGCCATTTATTTATTTGCAGCACTACCCATTTCTATCTGCTCAAGATCTGACCCATAATACTTGGCAGTCTACATACCTCCCAGCCCTCTGTAACAGTAGTCATTTTTTTTTTCCTCCGAGAGTAGCAGTTTTATGTTATTTTTCTCCCAGAGGCATGGCTCATAAATAACTCTGCCATGCTGTATAACCATTCTAAATGGAATTTATACACGCTGATGTATTTTGGGGAATATGTTTAGTAAGGCTTTTTTATTATGCTATCTTTACATGTCATCATAGTAATAGCTGTTGCATTATATTAGTTTCATCTCAGCAAATATTCTGGAATAGCAGGAGAAATATCAGAATGTTCTATTTTCTTGTGACACTTGCTAGAAAGTTTGAGTTGTGATTGTTGAAGCATTACCATCAGGGTGAGATGCTTAGTGAGCTCTTTGGGTTGTGCTTGATCTCAGGGAGCTTGTTGTAAGATTATTCATCCTTGATTCCTTGGTGAATTCCAGCCTCTTTAATGCTAATTGAATTTCTCTTCAAATCCACTTAAATACATTTTGTAGTCTTTTTTTTTTCCCCCCCACTTCTTCCATCCTTTTGTATTATTGATGTGTTCCTGGAAAAGTCTCCTAGTCAAGCTTTGCATGCCCTTGGGAAGGATAAGGCATGTTAGATGCAGTGTAGATTTAGAGAGCAGTGGGAATGTAAGGCTGCTCTGGGTACACTTACTGATTTATTTTGATTCCTGACATGGAAGGTGAGAGAAACAGCTATATTTTTCTTCCAGGAAGACTCCAAAGTTCTGAAACAAGATTTTTCTCTAACTCGAGATGTGACCAGCTACTTTATGTTGAGCCCGGGAACCTATGCTGTCATTCCTGCTACAGCAGAGGACCAAGAATTTGAATTTGTCTTACGAATTTTCACGAAGAATCAGGACTACAACGAGTAAGATAACAACAAGTAGCCAATACAGGCCCCAGGCTTGCAGGATTTAACAATTTAATGTCAAGATAACTGATGTGGCAATTTGCTTTTAACACACTGTACATTGGGAAGACGCAGCTAAGTGATGAGCACCATGTTGAGGGGGATCACTTGTATGCAGTCAGATGCATGGGTGGCCGTTGCAGAACAGGACAATAGCTCATCCGCAGCCGTCAAGGGTCTCAGCTTTGGTACAAAGAGGCACACAAATGAGCAGTAGTTGTGGGATATGCCCTAACAGCTTGCAGGGAAATCTCTCTTTAATAGAAGGAGGACTAAGAGCTTCTTTTTAACAGCCATTATGTAGTTTTTTATGTTGTGCCAGCTGGACCCCACATGGATCAGGCCCCATTCTGCTCATTGGCAAAGAAGCAAAGAACAGTGAAAGGCTTTGATCCCTTCACCCAGCCAGCAAATAGACGGGCTGGTGGGGCTCCCTGTGGGTATGAGGGGCCTTGAAGGATAAACTTGGTGGAAAAATTGTGCCCTAGTTCATGCAAAGTCAGCTGCTATTACATTTGCATATAAATAGCTGGATGTGCTTTATTTAAAGAGCAAACCCCAGTGCCTGGCACTACCAACCAACCTTCAGGCGTCAGACGTGCAGTGCCTTTACTTCAGTGAGTTTCCTAGTGGAGGTGATTGCAGCTCTTACATCGTAGGCCCCTATCTTAATAATGCTTTCTAGGCTTTGGCCTCTGGCAGAAAGGGCTCAGAACCAACTGAGGCAACTCCTTAGTTATGGAAAACAAACATGAGACATCTGTGCTCTGGGCTGGACTGCCTTCAGCATGATGATTCATGCACAAGATGGCTCAGCCCTTGGATTTATCTCCTTCCAGCAGAGCTTGTGACCCTTACGCACCTTACTGAGCTAGGCAAAGCATGGGCATGCCCTTCCCATGGGTCTTGCAGCATTCAGAGCTTTGTGCCAGGGAGAACGGAGCATCAGCACCATGTGATCAGAGGGCGCTCTGTGGGCTCCCGTACAGGGCACTGTGGCCTCTGTTTGGGAGCTGGTGCCTCTTTGTGAGGCCAGAGAAGCTTAAGAAGTGTTACAGAGATCTGGCTTGCCTGATTTCTCTACCAAAAGCAGACCTCAAATGTTAAATGTTGCTACTAAGTGAGCCTCACAAGGAATGATGACCCCAACTCAACACTGCCTTTTAACAGCCTGGATGCTATGTTTATCCCTGACTATTAAACTAAGCAAAGAGAAAGCAAGTGAAATTTTTGTGTGGCGCAAGGCAGGGCAGCTCTGGCTTCTGTGTTAGGTCTGGCATGCTCACAGTGAGACCAGTTATCTGGAGCCAGCAGAGCCAGCTAAGGGAAGGCAGTGGCCCCAGAGCAGAAAGACACTTTGTCCTGTTGGTATCTGGTTGCACAGGAAGACCTTGGACCAGTGCAACAGACTTGTCTGAGCTGGGGGAGGTGTGAGTGTCAGGCTGCAGGCTGGGCAGGTGAGCCTGCTGCTGCCTGCCTCCTGCCATCTCCGCAGATCTGTGCTCTAGAAAGGGCCCCTTTTCTCCCAGCGTGACTCTTTTAACTCTCTTCTAGGAACCCAAACTCCCTGCTCAGCCCCATGCTGCCAATGGTAAGAGTCCTTGAAAACGGATGTGGATACTGGTGGTGGTGAGCAGGGGGGAAAGTGTTTCAAAGATGCTGAATTCTTGCAATATCTATAAAAATGGGGATGTATCCAAGGAGGAGAGAGGAGGAAACTGATTAAAAATTCACTGCTCAATCTGACCACATGTTAAAGACCTCACACCTGAGAGCGGAGTTGTACATGCTCTCCCCTTGGGATGGCTTCTTTTAGTGCTTGCACCCTATAAAGCACAGGAACCCACAGAGGTGAGGTACAAAGTAGATTTCTTCTGACTTTCACCTAGATGTTTTCACAGACGTAAGGGCAATTGCACTTCAAAGCTTGGTGTGCCTCTAGTCCATCCCATATTTTAGCCTGTCCAGCCCAGTTACCATCTGTTGCTGGACTTCCTTGCTGTGAATTGTGCACTTTGCCAGACCTGGTCCAGTCCATGCTGCTGTGTCACTGGTTGCTTGCAAAACCCTGCCACTGAGCAGGTTGTTATTTATAGCAGTGCAAACTCAGCGCAGGTCCTCAAAGCCAAAGGTGCTTCAAGAGAATGGGAAATGGAGTCCTTCCCTTGTGATTAATTTTTCCAGCCTGCAATTAAGCCCCATTAGAGGGGTAGTGTAAGTGGTGGCTTATTATTTCTTTCCACTGACAAGCTGTCAGTTTACTTGGCTGTTGTTGTGAAGCCAATGTTTCGACTTTGACAAATTATGGTACCCACACTTTCTGCTCTTGTTCGGATAGTTGGGCTTCACTAGTGTGGATTCTCTCCCATAAAGCTGGAGGCATTAGGGCTTAGGCTCAATTTTTTTTGGAAATTTTGTTACATTAAGGATAGCTCCCCAGAGTGACTGGTGTATCTCCTCACCAGAGGGTTGAAAAAAATCACTTAACCATTGAATCGCAATTGGCCAGGCACAGTCAAGCCTGTCCTGAGGTAAGAGAGAAGGGAAAAGTCAATGCCTGCTCTGTTCTCTTGGTTCAAGCCCTTCTGGTGCATCTTCACGTGTCCTGAGCCAGTGCTTTCAGCTGAGGGCCATCAATAAAGATCAGGCCTGGTATTTATACTCTTGTATATTGACTTGCTGAATTCCTCCGTGAGATGCCTAGTGGTGTTTTCCTCAAGCCCTGAGCTACTCCCTCCCAGCTGCGCTAAGTGATAATGTCCAAGCTGTGCTGCTTCCTTCATTGCAATAGCTCTTCCTCACTCCTAGTCCACTCGTGGGGTGTTAAAGCTGCAGTTTGTACTGTTCATTCCCTGCCCTCTCTAAAGCCTTGTTTGGATCTGCAGACTGATGCCTCCAATTGTTTTGTAGCTGAATTATTTATGTGCATATTTTTTTCTTTGATCCAGGTTATACCAAGTGAGAAACAGGACAGCTCCTACAAGGCTATCTTCCTAAGATATGCTGAGCAGGTATGTTATCTAAAGCATCTTGCTGAAAAAATAATAATAATAAAAAATAAAGGCAAAAAGAAAACCAATTCATTTAGAAAAATGTTTTTTAGAAATGTAGCTTCATCCTAAACTGGATACCCTGAAAACAGTATTGATTTACCTGCCAAAACCACAGTCAAATGGGACATTCTGCTGGGGTAGGTGGGCTATCCCCATATTACAGAGGAGGATTGAAGATTTGTGGTTGTGCTAGTGATGGGCTTTGATTTGTTTATGTACAGAAAGCAATTAGAAAGCTTCGAGTATTCCCCCCTCTCATCAGCATCATTTTCCATTTGCTTTTGCAGCAGCTGGAAACCAGACATCAGTGAGTGTTTGAGTAATTGATTCCTGCTTCTTCTGAGCCAAACTGTGTGCATTCACAGGAGATGCTTCTAATGGCTTAATAAACCGTTATGAAAATCTGCTTGACTTAGTCAAAAGAACAAAAAAAATCACTGCCAGAAGTCTTTGCACAGTGGACCTCTTGCAGTTGTATCAATGCTTTAAAGTGAAAAAGAGCAGGGGCTGCCCTGCTGAAAGCCCTGGCGGTGTGTCGGGGAGGGAGGCACTCTGGTTTGCCAGCAGACTGGGCGGCTCAGAGAGAGGAAGGTGGCAGCTGAGGCGCTGGTGAAGAGGATGTGGCTGAAGGGAGCAAATGTTCCCATCACCACTATGCATGAGTGAAGATGGGGGTAAAAGTGAGTCAGGAGAAAACTTGACTTTCACAGATCTCTCTTTGCATTTTATTCTGCATTAGGGCTCAACTATTGATGCCTCGCAGCTGCGGCATCTTCTTAACGAAGTGGTCCTGCAAGGTAAATCTTTTATGTCTTTGGTCTTCCCTGTTCTCAGTCTAGTGAAAAATAGACAGAAGATTTAGTGATGGCCTGATGGCCTTGAAAAAATCCTCAATGTGGCTTATTGCACTGTTGGATCTTGAAAAATGAGGAAGGTATCCACTAATGTTCCTTTAAATGCACAACGGTGTGGGTTTATTAAAAAAAAAAAAAATCAAGGTAATGATGACATGAAAGTAGCTATGCAACCCAGACCAGCTGTTAACAGGCTTCTTTAATGCATGGCCATCAGCAAAGCCATGCATCTTCTTGACAGCTGAATTTCACCTTCCCTTCCCAGTTCTGTACTGGGACAGCCTTGCTCCATAGACCTACACTGCCCCATCCTGACCCCTGATGTCCCCACAGTCCCCATGAGCACTCCTTCCTGCTCCATGCCCACCAGTCCCGGCAGAAGCTCAGTGCCCAGCTGGGCTGCTCCAGCAAGCAGCCAGGCAGCTCCCTGCTCTCCTCACTCGGTCCTGCCCTGGCTTCTGCAGAGGCCTCAAGCTGCTTTCAGCATTTCCCACCCTTCCTAACCTGCCCACCTCAAAATAGCAGGAGATGGTCTTAAAAGAAGCTCAGTGTGCTCTAGGACTCAGTGTAAACGCCCTTCCTTATCACTGTCTTTTCACTGATCCTTATTCCAATAGTCTTCTGTTTCCATCAGGGTAAGTAGGTGGGCAGGTGCAGAGCAGAGCAGCTACCAGTGAGCACTAAATGGGGAGAGAAGCAGTAGAGGTGCTGGAGACACATCACACTCCTTCAGTAGACCTCAGCCCTTGTAGCTGTTTGAGAACCTCGAGAACCTTGAACCTTGGGCTCTGTAGCTATGTGAGCCTTCAGACTGGTGTCCTCCTTCCCCCCGGTGGTGGCCTGGATGTAGGGCTCGCTCTTGCTGATTCCATCTGTTTTGTCAATCCTCACAGACGAAATGGCCAGCCTGGGAGGAAGATTCAGCTTTGATTCATGCAGAGCCATTTTAGCTCTGATGGATGTATCCTTTCAGCAGCAGCAATAAACTTCCCTGGTGCTGCCCATCCTTGCCTTGAGTTATGGCTGAGCTGAGCATCCCAGTGTGAGAACCAGCAAGTAAATATTAGCCACATTCCTCATAAACAACTGCCACAGAGTGTATGCAGGACTTTGCTATGCATGCCCTGGCTCTGGGAGTGTCTCTGCGGAACAGTGAGGGACAACCTCTGTTTTTATACCTCCTGCTAGCAGCTAACTCTTTGCTCTCATTTTCTACTCTGTGGGGCCCAAGGCTTTGCTAGACCTCACCCGTGGGTGCAGGTCCCAGGCCCGGCTTGGTGCAGCCACGCCAGTGCGTGGTGTCAGCTCTCACAGCTCACTAGCATTGCCAGCAGAGCTGCTGTTAGGGGGAGGCACTGTCACTGCCAAGTCAGAGCCACGTGCCGGGCAGGCTGTTCATCCTTGCCGGTGCACCGTCTCCGTTCAGATGGATCACGCAGTCTTTTTACTGTTAACAAGACAGCGCTGGAAATACATTGCTGGCCGTTGTAGAACAAGAGGACTCCTTGATGAATACATAAATTCTCACTTGTGTGTTTTCTCCCACTCACTGTCTCTTTCCTTCCATGCCTTGGAATAACTTTGAGACATTTTCAGATCTTTAGAAACTGCCAGTGAATGAACAGAAATGACCTGCAATCCCTCTCTCTTTCCAGCTTTCTGCAACTAGCAAGCAAAAGAGTTTTTTTCTTCCTTTCTAGAGCCCCTCCTAGGCTAAGTGGGCCATGTGAATGCATGGCACATGCAAGGAGCTGACAAAGCCACTGCTCTGCTTTGATTCAAGGTGGATTTTTCATTCTCTGGACTGAGTACAGCCCATGTACAGTGTGACCTATCTGGCCTTGCAAAGACGATACCAGCTTTTTTCAGTCAGGTTTCCCCTGTGGGCTCCTGTAACTCGTGATGGGGAAGTGTTTCCTTGCTTGCAGCATCTGCATGGCTTCTGAGAGCAGGCATCAGGATCAGCTCCTTGTGCTCTCAGCTCTTTTATTGCCTCTTCTCCCAGGAGGATCCAGCCAGAGCTGATGCTGTGCTGTCCCACACGCAAAGGCAAGTCAGTGTGGACACAGGGGCTGGAGCATGGGGTTCTGGGCTGTGCTCAGTGGCTAGATGTCAGCTGAAATGGTCCCTGCAGGACCCCTTGTGGTTAAAGAAACCGTAGAAATAGAAACCTCGTGTGTGTGAGCACAGGTGAGAGCAGCTGCACAGATTGCCAGAAAAGGTGAATTTAACTCTGAGCATAACTGAGACCAGAACAGATTTTGGCTTTCTCAACACAAAGTATCAGACAGAAGAGGCTGCATTTCAAGACTTCCTTTCTGTGAAGGCAGCATCCTCAGGAACGAAGACATCGTCAGGTTTAGCTCATTAACTGTTCGATTCTTAACTGGACACACAGCTCCATTTGAACGGACGACTCACGCTGCAGGAGTTCGGGAGCCTCTGGCGGAGTGTCACCAAGTACATGGTAAATGGGGGATGCTCCCTCTTCTCTGCCATCACTCTGTTCCTGTGTTTTTCATCACCAGGGTGGGGACACATCAAAGCAGCATGGGGGAAAATGTTACGAAGGTTGCATCTTTAGTGGCTCAGATTTCCATCCTCTCACACAAACCACTGCAGGAAGCAGTGGTGTGTGAAGTGTCCTGAGCAAGCAGCCAAGGGTCTTCTAAAGCAGGGAATGCTGAGGGAAAAGTGGGAAATGGTAGGAAGGCCAAATAGGCTCAGAATTTGATGGAAATCTCTGTGTGCCACCACTGGTAATTTTTTTAAAGCTTTCTGAGAGGAAATGAATTTTTGAACTGTCATCTGAAAAACTTTACTTTTTCACTGCTCTAGTTTGTAGCAGAAATACATAGGATCTGGTGAAAGTTTCCCTGAGTTAAATATCTCTGCTCCGAGATGAGCATTAGATTTGGAAACTATGTGGTAACATCAGCTTGGTATTTAAGGCCCCACCTAAATTCAGGCAGCTTCTCTGAGTCAGGTCCTTCTTCCTCCAGCTTTACTGCAGGAGGGGAAGATTTCCTGAAGCCTCAAAGTTGGCTCTGCTTTGTTTCATCCCTCTCTAGACAGTCTGAGGCCTCCTAGGACAATGGGGTTGCCAGTTCCCCACTGAGCAGCAATGTCCTTCCCGCTGACAGCACCACAGCTGCGGCTTGTTGGGAAAGATGACCCCACGCCTTTCTGGGATGCGGGGACTTGTGGCAGATTTCATGTGTTAGTGTATTTTTGTGTGTACAGGTATGGGTATTCCCATTGCTGCCTGCACACACAAACCAGGGAGAATGAGTGAAAAGTCTTCAACCATCCAAAATGGGGATTTCTTATGTTGTAATATGTTGTAATGTTGTAATAGAAGGCTTGAATAGTAAGCCTTCTAGAAATTGGTCATCTTTGTCGTGGTCACCCCATCTCATCTGTTGGGCTTCCTTGAAGCCAATTTGTTAAGGAAAGCATCCTACATAATTAGATGTAGCAGTAAATTTGGGGAATGGTGATATGGGCTTGAAATCTGCCTTTATGCTCTTTTCCAGGATATCTTCAGGAGGGAAGACAGAAATCATTCAGGATTTCTTAATGTGTCTGAACTGAAGAATGCTGTGCAGACAGCAGGTATGTCCAGATGTGCTGAGCAGCCTCCTCTTCTGTCCCTGTAGAAAAGGATGAAAAAGAGAGGACAGAAGGGCGAGCTTTGGGAAGAAAGCAGTTTGGATTGCACAGAAGTGCTGGTCAGATCACAGCTCTGCTCAGGGGACTGCATTGTTTTGGGGCGTTGGGACAGAAAGCTCATTTCAGGCAGAATCCTCTTCCTTGCCACACAGGTCTGTGCCCTCCTGTGCTCGCCCATGCAGCAGCATCCACCCTTTGCGCTGCAGCAGGGGAGCCAGCAGAGATGCGGAGAAGCACAGCACTGGCCAGAGCCTGCAGAGTCTCTCTAGGTCATGGACAAAACACATAGCGGGGAAAGGAGCAAAGGGCTCACACATAATCCAATTCCTGCAGTTCCTCTCCACTAAGTCTATTATGGAAAGCCACAGTGATAGACATTTATTTAGTTTGCACTGACCTCTATTGGCTACACGAATGCTGAAACTTGCAGCGAGTGCACAGTGCCCCTTCAAACAAAGAAAGCATTTCAGCTGGTTCACCCCTCCAGAGACGTCGTGTGCACAATATAGCTCATAGGGAGCAATCCTCTTGTAATCGTACGGTAGAGAAGCTCCCATTGAGGTACGTGGAGTGCGTTGCCCCTGCACTTGTAACACTTGTCCCCTATTGCAACAGCACTGCTGCCCTGATGCCCAGGAGCATTGGCCTGGGGTATTTACAGACACTTCACTGGCAGTATATGAAATGCATCAGAAAAAAAAAAATAGGGAAACATAAAGTCAGTGTCTTAAAGCTTAACTTAAACCAGAGCAAGGAATACAGTAGACTATGGGGAGTGAGCTCACAAAAACGCAACTGCAAAGAACCGAAACGTCTTGGAAATTGGGAGGATTTATACTTAAGTATCGTTAACGAGGTTAATTGAGAGACATTGCCAGGTGAGTAAACTTCAGAGCAAGCATATCCCTGGCTGACCGTTCCAAATTGTTGGTGTTTTGGTAAGACATGATTAGAGCATCTCTTAAGTAACACTGCCCTTCTTGCTGGAATCTGCTCTCCAGAGAGAGTTTGGTTGAATTCCCACTTCCTTCAAAGTGTTAAAAAAGAGAGAGGATTCATTTCTCACTGCTGCAGTGGCTCTTGGCATGGGTGAAAACCAAAATCAAAGAAGAAATTATATTAATTAGACTTTTTTAATTACTAAACTTTCCTCCTAGAAAAAAAGATATAAAATTAGGTTTGTCTTAGTTTGAAATGCTTTGTAAGCACAGATGCATGTCCATTATTTAAATACTGAGCATGATGTGCCTGATTCCTGCTGGAGACCTTCTCCAGCTGGGCTTGTGCAACCAGAGCTTGTCAGTGCACTAACCCATCTCCATCAGCTGTATCTCCCCCCTACAAAGGTATAGAGAAGTCATTTCCTTCTCTTCTGCTTGCTGAACTAATTTGGCTCCGTGATGAATTCATTTAAAACTGAAAAGTTTAGAACTGGGTGATAGAAGTGGGAAAGCTGCTTCACTTGCAACTGAGCTGCTACAAACTGAGGGTGAGCAAACGAGACCTTCTGCAGTCACAGAGAACGTGTTAAACTGAAGCTATCAGTTCAGCCCTCTGCAAAAGTTTATCTTTCATTTAGTAAATCAGCTTTAGACCAAAATATATTTAAATCATTTCTTATGTAGCCAGCACGTTTAGGGTAGTTTTATTTAACTAATAAAAGAATCGTTCTAAAAGGCAATTTTTGTTCATTCAGTTGAATACCAATTTCCATCCAAATAGACTGTGACACAAATACTGGATAATCAGCTAGTAAAAAAAGAAATGCACCCTTCACCATTTTCTAATATAAGAGAAAATGTAAAAATTAAGAATCCTAGGCATGCTATACTGCATAACAGCCTGAGCACACGGTGCATTCCAACTTGGCAGAAAATGCCAGTGGCATTGTAAGTGCTCAGACTCTAAGGGCACACACCATAGGAAATCACCCTTTCTGATAGAAAATGAAAGCTAAAAATG
This sequence comes from Alectura lathami, assembly GCA_013399715.1. Classification (NCBI taxonomy): domain Eukaryota; kingdom Metazoa; phylum Chordata; class Aves; order Galliformes; family Megapodiidae; genus Alectura; species Alectura lathami. Next base: position 20,291 of record VXAV01010687.1, on the reverse strand, counting down.
CAAACATTCCCCTAGAATATTTATTTCAGTGTTTCCTGCCTGCTGACCTAAACCACAATTCAGCGAGTGACTAGAAGGGCTTTCATTTTCCACCACCCTAGCCAACTCTTTTTCCCAAACCTGGGGGAAGGCAAGCTGCTGTCCAGGGACGTAGAGAGCACCCAATGTGACAGGGTTGGAGGGCTGAGGGGGGCCATGGCTTCTCTGCAGGGTGCACAAGTCCGGCAGGGCCAGTCTGTCACCCCAAGTTCATTCCCCTCTCCTCCACAGGCCTGCCCATCAACGAGCAGATCCTGCGCCTGATGACCCTGCGCTACGGCAACACTGCCGGGAGAATGGGCTTCGCTGACTTTGTGAGCTGCATGCTGCGCCTGGAAACCATGACCTGTGAGTCCTGGCACCGGGCCCTGGGGACGTAGCAGCTCTGTCACAGGGTGCCTGCAGGGCCAGGCTGAGGGCAGGAGGCAAGGGGCCAACTGCCAGACGCCATAACACGGGCCTGCAGAGCAGCGGGGCAGTAACGAACCTGCCCCAAGCCTAGGCACGGTCCAGGCATCCCTGTGGCAGCCTGTCTGTGGAAAGCCACAGACAGTGTCTCTGCGCTGGTGCCCTTTCGCTCAAGCGTCCTCCAGGGTGGCATTACCAGTACAGCAGAAGGGAGACTGCGTGTGCTCATGTCCAATGACACAACACATCTCAAGGGGAAGGCTTTCTCTTTTGGTTAAAAGTCAAAAAGCCTGAGCTGCAGAAAGGGAGGTGCTTTTTTTTTTTTTTCCCATCAACTTTAGTACAGTTCTCTCAGAGTGTTGGTAAGGAGAGGGTGCAAGACCCTTCTCAGTGAAAAAACAAACCAATTTCCTCTGTTGTGTCCCTGTATTGTCTGGCAAGAAAGGGAGTGTCTGTAAACAAAAGAGCCTAAAATTAAAGGGTATTCTGTTTTATAAAAGCATCGATTTTACTACTATAATTATAAGCATTTTGACTGGAAATACTGGTAGTTAAATAAATCCAGTAATTGTAACCCATCTGCTGGAACATTGCTACAACAATTTAGTTCATCTTCAGAAAGAGCTGGGTTTCAGCTGCAGGTAGAGATGAACATTCATTTTTTTTCCTGTGTTTTACTACTGATGTTTTAGGTGCCACCAGTGGTCAGCAGATCTGCCTGGGTGACGCTGCCTAAAATTCCATTTCAAGAGAGAAAGTAAAGAGCATGTCCCAGTTTTAATACTTTCATTAAAAACAGACGGCTTTTAAATGCCAGGATTTCTATGATTATGCCACTTGCTATAGGTGGAAATTCTTATGCCTAAAGCAGCACCATAGCAATTTTCATAATCGTAAAAAATGTCCTCTTACATTTTAAGTGCCAGTGTAAAGACAACTCCTTTAGATCCATTTGGACAGGAATCTCTACAAATTTCATTGCCATCTGTAATGAGTGTTTAAAGACCCTCTCAAGTCTTTCAGTTATCACTTTACAGAGGATTTAATGTGTAATACATTTTTCAATCTTTTTAATTCATTGTGAGTAAGATTTTTAGAGGAAAGGATACGAGAGCCTAGTGGAAATAAGAGACAGTCCACCTTTATGATGATGTGAATGCAGCAGTGAAGATAAATCTGTCCCATTAAATCATTACTCATCCTTTCAGGATAGCCAGAGCTGAGACCCAAACCAAAAGCAGCAGCTTCTTTGCAAATTCTATTTAACTGGAGGTAATGAAGCAGTAAAGGGGCACTTCTGCTTGGAGGAGGCGACGTCAGCACTGCAGTTTGTTCCTAGAAAGACTGCTGAGCACAAGCTGCCCTGCAAGTACTACCTTGTCGAGGGGCTGGGTGCAACAGGGGGATTTCTTTGTTCTGTGCACTTTCTTCAGAGCAATATAGGATGGATGTTCTTCCTTGTATTAGCTTTCCTCCCTGCCTTCTCTTTGCTCTGGGTCATATAGGTAGCTGTGGGTCATGTAGATAGCTCTGGTTGCCTGTGAGGCCAGGGAATTTTCTTGCCCTAAGGGGCTGATGAGCAGTGGGCCCTTGCACCCTGTTTCTACGCCCTCTCAGCAGCCTTCCATTTCTCTACAGCTGGGCAGGTTTTGAAACATTCATAATCTTTTCCATTCAGGGTGGGAAACAGGCTCCTAGAGAAATGTTTCATTCAGGTATAGACAAACTTAAATTTGTTTCAACTTTTTATTACTGTTTATAACAACACATTTCTAAGAGAAAAGTAATTTCAAAATAAATAGGAACTCGTAATGCTGTGTCTTTACTTCATCCAAATACTTAGGTTTGAACGCTTCTAGACAAACTGAAATAGAAACATGTTCATAGAATATCAATATTTGAATGAATTTAAATTTTCTGATGGCAAACGGTTCTGCCAGAAAACTTTAAGCAACATTAATTTCAAACTCTAGATGAATAACAGCAGCATCTGCATTTATATTCCCTGGAAAAGCCTTGTAAGGCACGCTAATGACATCAGGAGAATCACTTTCCTCAGGGCATGCTGCGATCACTCACTGCCAGGGAGGATGGAGAAGGACCAGCAGAAGTTTCCCCGTGGGAGGATGTTTCTTTAGTTCTCCGTTCTCCTGTCATCCTTCAGGCAGGAGGTGCTGCTGACGCAAATTATGAGAGTAGATGAAAGCAGTCACGTGGAGCGCTCCTGTTCCCACATTTTTGTCAGATTCTGGGCCTGCAGCTGGGATGCCTCCCCAGGCTGTGATGTAAGGGCCGAGGCAGAGGGGCGCCAGGCACAGAAATGTGATGCGGATAGGACAGTGCACGTGGGCACCCGAGCAAGGCAGAGCACCCCAGCACGAGGACCACAGCTCTGCTCCCCAACTGCCACAGCCTTATTTGCAGTCCATGTTGCATTCTTGCTTCCTCTTCCTGAAATAAGGTTTTCTTTCTTCTACCCCTAGATGCGTTTCAAAACTTAGCAAATGGCAGACCTCAAGTTTTGATGACAGCAGTGGAGGTAAGGATGCTCCTTCCTTCTCTCCAGCTCCGTAGCAAGACCAGATTATGTTAGCAGGAGGATGAAGCTAAAGGTGGTGTGTTGGGGCCATGGATGCTGCCAGGAGCTTTGCAGCTGTGGCGAGGGTTTTGCCTGGCTGGGCATGCATAAAGGATGCCGGGAGCTCTTTCCCCAGGGCTCCCTGGCCCCAGTCACACAGCCTTACTGTTGTGACGACAGCTCGGTGGTGACCATCCACATCCAAAACACTGAGTCTTCCCTTGCTGCCCCCATCTTGTCATTGGGGGAAACATTGCTCAAAGGGACTTTGNAAAAAAAAAAAAAAAAAAAAAAAAAAAAATCCATGCCTTCGTTTCGTACTGCTCAATCTGTTATTCTGGGCTGCAGAACACCTTGGTTTTGTGAAAGAAATAGCAGACGAGTGCTTGCTGCTGCTGTTCGTCTTCAAAAGCACAGCCTGGATAGCTAGCTGGATGGGGATATATCAAGCTTTTCATCAGCCAGTCTGAAGCAAAAATCCTGCTGCGCTCTATAGTGATGTGCCAGAGTGCCGCATTTTATCTGTCTGGAAGCTATTTTTTTTTTTTGACAACAGTGTTTAAAAGATGTTATGAAAAGCCTGTTACGAGCTTGCTGGCTCCTATTTACACTCTGGTTAGTTCAGTAGTTTGGCTCCTAGTTCATTAAATCTTTGCCTTTTCCAAGTGGAGGCTGTGAGCCTGTTTTATGGGGAAGTCTACAGGATAACCCCATTCCCGGAGTCACCCCTTATGCTCACCGTCACGCAGGTGCCATAGTTTCCCAGCAATTGCTCCTGTTGCAGCTCCTGCAGTCATTTATCATGGAAAGTAACATATGGAAGGTGTTTGTGGGCTGAAGACAGCTCCAACCTCCCTTAACTGTTCTGCACAGGACAAAAGGACCCCAGTGACTGGGTCCCAGCCTGAAGGTAACGCGACACACATCTGTAGACTTAGTGTAACATCCCTATCTAAATGTGCTTTTTCTTTTCCTTTTTCCAGTGGCTGACTCTTGTCATGTACATCTGAGGGGCTGTCAGAGCTCAGTGTGGCTGGTGAGAAATCTCCTTAGTACTATACCACTGAGGGGTAGGTGCCCTTGCATTGGCCACAGGGAACGCACGTGGAGAGCCTTACAGAAGGCTGCAGAGGGAACTGGGCTTTGACTGGAGATCAGGCATTTTGTATTTATTTTTTCCTAGGGAATCGCCGGTGGCATTACAGGTTGCTCAGACCACCAATGGCTCAGTTAGCCACTTGCCCTTTTTTTCCACATGAAGTAATGTGTGTTCAGTGGATCAGCTGGTAGAACTTACCTTGTGTCTCCTTCTGAGGGGTGGAATTACTCCTGCCTTCAGAAACAGGATGCGAGATAACAGAGATTCTGTTTGTATAGTATTTATGATTACAAAACCTGTCCCTAGGAAGCCTCATATGGATGCAGTCTCTGAAGTCCAATGCAGATCCTGGCTTTTGTTTTGTTTTGCACTCAGTTTTTGAACCGGGTTGATAATGCAAATGTGTGACTTGGCCCAAGGGAGCTCAGTGAGCTCCTGGGTTCAGCCTCAACACAACAGCAGGAGGCTTCTGGCTCTTCTCTGTGCCCTTTCTCTCGCGTCCTGTTTCTGAAGGCAGTTGACATTGGATGCCAGCTTCAGTGAGAAATTAGAAGGGGAAACACACAATAAATCACAGTCTCCTGGGGAGAGAGCAGGGTGGTTTCAGACCCAAGGCAGGGTCAGCTCTGTGCCTCTCACCCGTGGCTCCAGGACAGTGTCCATACCCAGCTGCTCCTGTCCTGGCTGCTAATTGCATCTGGTGTGCCCAGCTGCAGCAGGAGCCGGGCTTCACTGCTCACCCCTGTGATGCCTTCATCGCTCTGAGTGCTGTTTGTGCAGCTGTTTAGCTGAGGGCTTGCCCTTTGCAGATGTGCCTTGGACAGCACGCCTTCCCTTTGTCACAAAAAAGCTGCATTTTGGTGTCCTGATGCTGTAAGAAACAAGTTATTCGCAGCACAGCACTCACCCTCTGCACCACGTGGTATCATTAGGTAAATATGAGGCCAGAAGGACCTCGCTTTGGGAGATGAAGTTGCTTAAATTACTGCCTGCAATTGATATTCATAGTCTATTTAGTCTCCTTTTTTCCTTTCATGAATCATTCATAAACTGATCATAACTTCTGCAAATATATCATTAATCATAATTTTCACTTACCAGTTTTGACTGAAATTCTGCCTGCAGGGTGTTTGTAAGCTGTTCACTTCAGCAGTTCACCACTGGCTTACAAATGGTGGTCGGGCAACAACAGCATGGGCCCCTCAGAGGACTGAAACTCTCAAACTATGGCCTAACGCATCATGAGTGATGTGGGGAAACACATGTGGGTTTTGCTGGAAAAAATTCTGGTGGAACAAAGAGTCTCAATTTTCTAAAGCCTGACCTCCAGCTGCCTGTGCTCTGAGCGAGTCTCTTTACCTCTGTTTCAGGTGGCTTTTCTGCTCCTCGGTGTGAGACAGCCCAAGGCTATCCCTTCCAGGAGCCATCCACGGGGCTCTTGAAAAAACCAAAACCTGTGAAGGTGTTGAAGCTGGATTTTTTTTTTTATGGACATCCATTTACGCTTGGTGGTACTCAGATGTTTGGACTGAGAGTCTGAGAACTGGAGTTGGTTTGTAGAGAGAAGATGGAGGTGATGACAGATCTGTGGGGAAGCTGGTAGTACAGATTGGTCTGGGCAGGCTGGAAGTGCTGACTGCAGTCTCATCTTCACGTAAGTAGTAGGGCTGGCTCTCCTGGTTCACAGAAGTCAAGAACAGCTCCATTAACCCCATTGAAGGAAGGAGCAGGATTGGGCCTGTTGTTTGGAAGGACTTTTTATTACTAAGACAGTTTTATTTGAATTATACAATTTACTTTTGTAATATTCCTAAAGGCCAGAAAAAGGATGAAGAAATTAATTGTAAATCATAAATAACCCCAGGGGCTTTAGAATTTTTAGATTTTTTTTTAATGTTTTATTAAAAGAAAAGAAAGTCTTGTGCACGTTTGTCAAGTTAAGGGATTCCATTTCATTTGCTACAGCAATGAAGAAGCATATTAGAGATGTATAATGGATTATTCAGTGGTTTTTGTCTGATTTCCAGCACGTACATCAGGAGCGTCTGAGAAGAAACAGTTTCATCTGAATTGCGTTCTCTTTCTCTGTCCTGATATCTTTATAAATATAGGGTTGCGTCAGATAGAATAGCTCCTCCAAAGTTTAACTTAAATCTGCTAAATGACTGTAAGCTCTCAGCAGCCCCCACACGAACTCCACACCCATCCTTTTGCCCTGACGATAAAAGCAAATCTATTGCTCTCTCTGTTCCGGTGTGGTCTGGTGGTGGGGATATCAGTCCTGTTTGTCATGCTTCACGCTTGTCTTGAGGATCTCTTTGCTGAAGGGCTGGATCTGAAATATGTTGTTGTTTCTTGGCAATTCCTGACCTGCAACACCTCGTCCTACAGCCCCCAGTTGTGCTCCTCGCACCCGTTCCCACCCTGTGACAGTTGCACCCCGTCAGCCCCGGGGACTGGGACAATCAGGGAGCCAACTCTTGTCCCTTGCCCAAGAGACTGGTCCACGTGAGACTGATGCTGATTGCACAACAATCACAGCTCCCCCCCCTTAGCAACTATGATTTCCTTGCTTCGTATGCCTTATTCAGTGGCATTCAGCATCAAATGCCAAGCAGCCACAGAAACACCTCTGTATCAAGGCTGTGCGAGGTGGAAGATCACTGTGCAAATAGTGCTGTGTGTTTAGGAGGAATGGATTCGGGAAAGGGGAAGGGGGATTTCTCCAGGCAGAACTGCTCAACCATTCAGGAGATGAATGCGTCTCCTGAAGCACTCCCTGTGAGCATTTTCAGCTCAAGACTTTCAGCAGGCCCTGGGTCCAGCCCTCTCATTTAATGTCCATTTAATGCAAGCAGGTACTAGAAAAGGCAGATGCCTGCAGCCGCTCGTCTCTGCTGCCAAGACGTGAAGGCACAACATTGCAGACACTTCTTTATAGAAGCGAGGCACAGAAGAGTTATTTTTTTTTCTAAGTCAATAGCAGAGCAAGAAAGATTCAAAAAAAGGGCTGGGCTTCCAAAACTCCCATTTAATTTTGACTGAACAACTGGAGAGCCTTTAGAAAGGCCTGAGGCTCAAGTGTAGAAGGTTAGCAGCAGAAAATTTGGGCTCAGGAACATTTCTTCCTCTTATTTGACAATATCTACCCGACTAAATGATGGCCTCATTAATACAGGGCCTTGCCATGTCACGTGTGACGCAGGAGCTCAGGCTGAGCGAGCACAGTGTTCTCCTCTGGCACATGGCTAGGGAGCTGTGAAAACAGGATGGGGACAGCGACAGCTGCCCAGGGGTGGCGGTGGCCAGGGGTGGGACGCATCCTACAGCTGCTCGCATGGACAGAAAGGACACAGTGCTGTAACAAGCTGCTCCGGGGTGTGTAGGGGGATGGAGGTCATTGCAGAGAGTTGTTACCCAGCTGTCCAAGCACTGCTTGATGGCAGGATGTCATGGATGCAGGCAAATGTTTCCGGATGACTTTGGGCAATCCACTTGCATCCACTCTGTGGAGAAACAGGCAAGCTCCTAACTGCCTTTCTGGGGGGAAAAAAAAAATCCTCACAACCAAAGGCATTCACAGCTTTGGCCATTTTGAGTTTTCTGGGTCAAAACACCTGCATGGACTTTTTTCTCCCCTTGGCTTGTAAAACGGACAGGTTGGATAGGAACCTCTGAAACATCGCACAGCTGTAAGCCCCCTGCCCTGCTTGCAGGGAGGTGCTCCCCGGAGCCTAATCTCATTTTAATTTGTCATTTAAGGTGTGTGTTTTAACTACTCAGTTACTGGGGAAACAATGGCTCTCATTTACAGTCTTCTTAAAAGCCTGTTTCTCCTGTTCTCACCTCTGGGAAGTTTAAACACAGGCAGCTCAGCGGAGACGATGGTTTTAGGAAGGGGTTCCCGTCTCCGGACGCGGCCTTGTTTGTGCCGCAGAGGAGCCTCCGGCAGCTCCAGGCACGGGCTGCAGATGGCAGGGTTGAGCTGCGGACTCGGCTCGAGGAGCTGAGCTCGGGTTTGCTCCCCGAAGCAGCCAAGCAAACGCTTGCAGCCAAGAGGCCGGGATGAGCGGAGCGTGTTGTGGGTGCGCCTTGTGCTGCGACGTGCAGAGAACAGCCCCAGAGGGAAGCAAGGTTTCTGGGCAGCTTCTGGTTGAGGAATCACTGAATAGATTAGGATTGCTTGTACTGCGCTGAGCAGTGGGGCTGACCCCCGAGCAGCACAGGGTGGTTTGGTTCTCCTGAAGTGCTGATGCCCTGGGGGTTAGCAATTGGATAACAGCAAACGCTGACCATCAGTTGCTCAGGCCCATTGGCTTCTTGGCATCAGCCGACAAACCTTGTACGCTGCTCCTGCAGGCTGGATGTTTGGGTTTTCAGTTTCCTGGCTGATCTGGCTTGTCCAGGGAGCTTGGTATTCCCGGCTGCAGACAAATTCCCAGTGTTACAAGGGTGCTGCATTTGCTGTTCCTTAGTACAGGCAAGGCACAAATATGAGCAAAGAATTGTTTGACATTTCAGATAAAATGCAGGCAGAGGCGACACCTGATTGCATGGCTCTTACGGACCAAACTGCAGCCCTTCTGCTAGCACAGGGCAGTCTCAGCCCCTGATGCACCTGGGGGAGGTACGTGCTGTTTGCGATGGCATTCTGTGGGCCTCCATCCCCTGGAAATTAACGAGCAAAGGATGAGTCTGGAGGGGTGGGGAGCTTCCAAATCCTGTCTCAGTGTATGCCTGCGGCCCCGGGGACACGGTGCCATGATGTCCTGTGGCAGGGACAGGGCTGATCTTTGCTCCTGCTGTGTCTTGGCTCTCTGCTGCTCACGCCGTGCATCCCGTGGCGCTGCTGGCCCAGTGCCAGCACAAACTGGGGGCCAGGGGGAGCATCTTCTCCGAGCTGCGCCAGGCGCAGGTCGGTTGTTCCTCCCCACGTGGCTGGGGAGAGGGGCTCCGCCTGAGCCTTTGGCTTCTGCTGCTGCAGAAGGGGCAGTCGGACCCAGCTCAGCTCCACGCAACTGCTCACACTGCAGCCCGCAAGGATACCAGGGTTTTTCCTGCATCAGCATGCACTGTCCCTTCTCCACATCCTTTGTAATCTCCGCGTCTGGCGTCTGATTTCTGTTTATCCTAAATTTGCTCGAATCCTGGGTATAATTCTGTGCTGGTGCGGGGGAGCGTAATTCTGGTCATTGAACTACTTTTCCATAATTGCATTTGCCTGCAGCTAGCTCTCTAATCTGCCTTTCCCCAAATCCCGACCAATCCTGCTGGAATCCACTTACAGCTGCATATGCAGGCAGGGACCAAATCCGCAGGGCCAGAGGTGGGGCAGGGCCAGGGGACACTTGTGTCCCCGCTCTCCTCCCTTGTTCCCCAGGAGGCATTAGCCATCTTCAGTCCGGCAAGGTGCTCCAGCTACACATTAGCCCCTTTTTCAGCGAAGGGAGCTGAATCACGTCCTTAGTCCACTGCAGGAACTTCCTCTCCTTCCCCTCTCACCATCCGGTTGTTCATGCATTCCGAGCAGTAAGTAATGCTTGGAGAGCCTGAAGATGCTTTATGGCCCTTTGCCCCAAAACATGCTCGAGTGTTAAATGGTGTCAGGAAAACCCATCCGAGCTGATACTCCACTTGGATGTCAGTTAGCTTAACTTCTTTATTGATCTTCCCTGAAAACTGAACGCTGTAGCAAATAGGTTAAGGCACATGGATAATAACACGAGCAACTTTTGACACTTGGAAGTGGAGATTACAGTTTTAGGGTCACATCTCGACAGCAGCGCAGTGCCAGGGCCCCCCAGGGCTGGTGAGCGGATGGCCACGAGTTGCCACAACATAAATCACAGCCTGTTGGCAGCGAGTCAGGAGGTGACAGCCCCACTCCTGCACGTCTCTGTGGGAAGGAGCTTGTTCGGCAGCAATTAATGCAGGATCAAGGAGGTTCCTGGATGTTGGGCCAGGCAGGCAGAGCTGGCCCTCAGCTCTCAGGAGCAGAAAATACCCAGCATCTCTTTCTGAATTGCACAGCTGCAGCTTTGCGTTTTTTGAAGGTTTAGTACCTACGGGAAGAGAAATGTCAGTATTCCCATATAGTTTTCATGGGTAATATTAAAGTCTCCATCCGTGGGAGTAATTTCAAGTCAAAAAACAACACCGAAAAAAAAAGAGTTGAATCACAATTCCGTGATTATTATTATTTTTTTTTTTTTTTGCCACCTGCAGGAAAAAATAACTCTGGGTACACTAAAAGATGCAAGGCATTTCAAGGACATTTTTAGAGAAAATCTTGCATTGCCTGACTGGACATCTCCCTGGGTAGGGAGGAAGGGGTGGCCCAGCTGACCCAAAGCTGGGCTCTGCTCGCTGTCCATCATTTTCAGGTTCCTGCCTCGGTTTCCTTTCCAGAGCCATCCTTTGGATGCTTCTCCCTTGCAACTTCTCTTGACCACCAGCCACAAGCTGCTGGTCCTTGCTGCTCAGGCATTCGGATGGGAGGGAGGCTGGGGGAGCGAGGGGAACTGACGCAGGGGGTAGAAGATGACTGCTGGGACAGAAATTGCAAAGAGACGTGACATTTAGAGCTCTGAAGACCCTGACAACTGCCGTTATCAAGAGGAACCCAGGGCTGCGAGCCTGCAGCATGGCACTGGCAAGGGATCAGCAAGGCCTAGGGAGCATGCTGTTTTTCTGAGAGGAAAAAGTGAGCAAGAATGACCTCAACGGACAAATATTTTCTCTCCCTCTCTTTCTGCCTGGCAGACAAATATAGCCCTACGTGTTACGCAAAGGCAGTTGTCAAACTCCTTTGGAATGAGCAACTTGGGAGGCAAATTGCTACCGCTTGTCTTCGCCCTGGGTTTTGGGCCTTTCTTCCCTCATTTCCTCTCGCCTTCCACCCTGCAAACAACACAGCTCTGACACTGCTGCACCCCCAGGCCAGTACGGCCCACGCAGCACCCGCCCGAAGCTGGCCCTGGCCGCGGAGCTGTGACAGGCAGCCACCAGGGCGTAACTGCAGTGCCAAGAGCTTAAGCCCAGCGTGGTGCCCGTCCTGTGCAAGGTGAAGTGCCCTCGGGAGCACCTGGCTTGTGACGCCTGGTTAAGGCTGCAGTGGAGCTCAGCGTGGAGCCAGGAGCCCATCACAGGACTGAGCCTGGGTTCTCTTAGACGGAGAGAAGAGGGCGGACAGCAAGCACTGCCCATGGTGGGACAATGAGAATAACCACTGCTCTTCCAGACATAACCTATGGGGAAAGAGGGGTTGATCTGGGGTTAAGAAAGAAGCCACCAAGGGAGGAAACATGTTGGTTGAATTCTAGAAAGACCTTTCCAGCAGTAAGGACTGGACTTCCTGGAGGCATCTCCTGCACCTCCCTAGGGGTCGGTCGAACTGTATCTGCCCACAAAGACAGGAGCACAGGCAGGCGTCCCTCCTGGCACACTGATTGCTCAGAGACAGACCAGATGCTTTTCTTGCAGCCCTGTTTCTGCATTAGGAAGTGTGACGAAAGTCCCAGGACAGTCAAAAGGCTGTAAGTACATGGAGTTGCTCAGAAAAAAATTCTTTTTCCTTTGTTTCCTGCACAAGCGTGGTGCCAAATGCATGGGAGAGCTTTGTTCTCCTCAAAACCAGTCATGTCTGACTTCCAGAAAAATCAATCAAACGGAACAAAACTAAAGCAAACAGATCAGTCTTCAAACAGAGTTTGTCTCAGCCTTTGATAAAATAAAAACATGCAGCAATTGCCTTCACTAAAAAGTAACAGCGTCACCCACCGGTGCTGTTGTTTTCACTCCTGGTGGGGAAGCAGACCGGCGCTGCTCCCAGTTTTTCTGTGAATGGGCTGGCGAGCCAAGCAATTAGACAGACCAGAATCAGCCGTTCATCCAAGCACAACAGCTGGCAGAAGAGCTGCTGCAAACGCGGTCAGCTTTCCCTCTTCTGCGTGGCTCTGAGCCTTCAGCTGGGCTGGCAGCAGTGCCGAGGCGGTGAGCTGTGCGGTGCGCAGCGCACCCAGACACCCCTCGCCCCAGAGCTGAGATCTCGTGTCCATGCATGAGAAAAATATTTTAAAATATTTGCATTTGCAAAAACTGTTAAATATTCATTGAAATCCCCCAGGCTTCACTGAAAAATCTGCTGTCTGGTCCAAAATACTGCGCCAGGGAGAAAATGCTGAGCAGTCCAAATGCCCCTGCAGGGTCCATAGAGCTGTGGGCCTGGGGCAGCTCTGCAAGCTGAGCAGAGGCACGGCAGCAGGTGTAGCTCCTGCAAGAAATGACATGGCCAAATGGGATGGGCTGGGACAGGAGGGAAGTCACAGATGCAATTTGTTAGTGTCCACATGGAAATAGAAGAAATTTGCAAAGAATAGAAGAAAGGGAAAACTCTGCTCCTGGGATGTACAGAGGAGAGGTGAAGGGCATGGAGGAGGAGGAGGAGGAAGAGCTGTGCTAGCTGGTTTGTCATCTGCGTGACACTGAAAAGGCTTTTCAAAGGCTGCCACAGCCTCTCCCAAGCACACGTCAGGAGCCAGCTATAACTTTTTTGGTTTTGAGTACTCACAGCCTCCCAGAGATTTTGCTGAAGTAATTTTTCTCTTTGAGCAACCGCATGGTTTTGTTTGAAAAGCCTGAAGCAACCAGTGACAGATAACTTCGTGCTGCCATCAGTCGTGTGGAGGAGCTGTTTGGAGGCTGCCATCTCCAAATAACACCCTGCCTGCTTGAGAAGCGATGTACGCAGCGACTCGGCCTGGCCTGGGGATGACAGAAGATCAATATCTCCGTTTGGATTTCAGCATCTCCTGGACCTGATGGTAGGAAGCCTTGGATACAAACGTGTTCTGAGGCTGAAAATGCTGCATTACAGAGCTGGTGGTGCCATCCTGATGAAACCTGACAGCAATTTAAAAAAATTCATTTAAGTATTCACTGCGATCAACACTTCTTAGATTTTGGAGTTACTGGGACTTGCACCGGTTTTCTGGCTGGGGCAGGGACTTTTTCTCCTTGATGGTCACCAGTAGGTTCTCGTGCTAACCAGTCCCTCTTCCTCTCCCAAACCAGTCAGGGCAACACCTGCTCACGGGCGATGGCACAGGCAGGTGTGCAATTACCCAAGCGCCCCCATACAGCACAAAAAGATTTCAGCACAGGTCTGTGTGCCTTTCGCTCCACGTCCATCCCTCTCCGAGCTGAGGTGACTGGCTGAGGTGTCCCCCACGGCTGCCCCCCCTCTCTGTGATACCCCAGTGAAGCAGATTCTGGCCCTCAAGGGCTTGCTGTCCTTGCCCCTCCAGGCTGGGTGGCTGCTTCTCTCCCTGGGCCATGAATACCACCACCAGAAGTGTTTCTCCATCTCCCACTGACCTGCGTGGACAAACCTGCTTCAGTGTAAGGAAACACAGCCTTGAGCGAGAAGGACATTGCAGATTTTTACTGTTTCGGGTTGGGTACGAAACTCACTGTGATTGTAAACACAGATTCAGTAGCCTTTCTCTGCTGCAGATGCCCTGTGAAACAGCTCAGCCAGCTCTGCAGGCACCAGGTCTGCACAAATTGAGACCTGCAGCTTTCCCTGCAGCGCCGAGCTGTGATGCTGTGAAAAGCAGACCTGCTCCACGCACAAGGATCTTGGGTGTCTGGAAAAGACAAAGCAAAAACAAAACAGCGACAGCTTGAGACAGGCATCCTCTTGTCTCCTCGAGTCTGTATTACACAAAGTAGTTACAGCGAACACAAGATTGAGCACTATCAAGCCTCTGAACACGAGCTGTGTGTATTAGTGCCCCAAGGCAAGATGCTGCCTAGGAGGAGGGTGCTTGAAGGAGACGGCTCTGTCCCTTCTCCTCTGCGTGCACACACACAAAACCATTCTCATCACGCTGATGTCACCACACATCCAGAAAATGGAAGAAAATAAACGAAAACAACCCCAAATCTCGCAGGCACATCAAAGGAGCGCAGCCAGCAGAGGAAACAAGCACACCTCTTACATCAGCCTGCATCAGGTTGCTGCGCAACCGGGAAATCAACACGTGTTGCCATGGCGATGTCACTTCACCATCATCCAGCGCAGGGCTCAGCCCCGCCGCGGAGTCGGTGCCCACATGCCAGGACAGAGAAATGTGGGCTGACAGGAGCCTGGTGGTGCCGTTCCGTGTAGGGTGGCAGCGTCCTTCCCCCTTACTGCCTGGAGGGAAGGGCAGCAAGCGGGGAAGCATGCAAGGGGGGGAAATGCAAGGGCTGGGAGGAGAGGGAGCTGCTTGCACGGCCCTGGCAGCACACGTTGCTTCACGGGGTCTCACAGCAGGAGGATGCTCACGGTCAGTAGTACCGAAATTAATAATGATACAGAGAAATCCCCGAGCCAACTGCCGGATCACATAATGCCACATCAACCCAGGAAGCATCAGCAAACTGGAGCTCGTGTAGGTAACCTCGGTCCGGCCTCAGTGCCCCGATGCCGCAGTGCTGATTTCTCTTCAGCAGGGAAAGGGCTCGGACTGGAAAAGGGGCATGGTGTTAGCCAGGCACTCGCGCAAGAAAAAAAAACCAGTATCAGTGTGTCAGCTGCCAGTGCCAGAAGAAGGAGAAGCACTGCAAGCTGGGTTTTAGGGAAGAACATGAAGCTGCAGCCCAATGTAACTGGGGCAGGGGCAGCGGAGCCCTGGGCAGGGCACCTGCACGCCGGGGTGCCAGCGGGACGGTCAGGCTGCGCCGGGACAGCCCGGTGCTTCCCTGCTCTGCACGCCCAGCACCCAGGCAGGGTGGCACTGACCTCAGTGGTGACGCTCCTGGTTCGAGTGACAAGCAGACCGTCCTCTTCCCCCTCCTTGGATGGCAGTCACAGCTGCTCGGCGAGACAGGGCAAGGCCTAGGGCAAGGTCTAGGCACCGCTGGATCCCTCTGAAACTCTGCAGCAACAGAAACCTGCCGTGCAGGCACTGCCTGTGAATTCAGGTGTGGTGTTTGCACGGGTTTCATTACAGAGCCTTTGGGGCCAAGTTTAGGCAACACCAGCCATGCTTCCCCCTCCAAATTATCAATATCTGCTTCAGGTTTGCACTCGGAGTTGAAGAGTTGAGTGCTGAGGATGCTCTGAACCCTGCTCCTGCAGAACGCTGGCCTTCTTGAGCAAGGGCAGTGAAATGCAAACTCCAGCTGTGGCTCTGTTGGTGTGTGCTTTGACAATGTACCCAGCACAATGTTTGTCATTCTTTTGCCTTTTTTTTTTTTTTTCCCCTATGGTTGCTGTGCCTGCGGATGTGGTAAACACATCCAAAGGAACAACATTAAGAAAATGGAAAAAATCAGATCATTTGCCACTCTGCTCGTGCTTGGAGCAGCACCCTGGGCTTGGGTTTAAAAATAACCTCTAAATTTCATTTAATAACTGCTATCAAAATCCTATCTGAATTCTAATGCAATTTGTTTTCTTCCCGCTTCCTACACCCATCCAGGCTGAGGGAGGAATGACAAAATATTGTCATTATGTGTCCTTCATGTTTCTGCACTGCTCTTTGTAATTTAGCTGGTATTTGACTCAGCCATTTGAGAGAGCAAATCCTCACATCTCACGTTTGCACAGCTCCTTTCTCAGAGAAGGAAAGAAAAATTGCTGGCATCACACAAAAGCTTCTATATTTTGCTTCCCGTGTATATTTTCCCCTCTGTGCTCTGTAGCTTTTCAAAACTACCAGACTCACCCAACAAACTCTAAACTATTTTCTTTCCATTTTCTTCTCTCTCTCTTTTTTTTTTTTTTTTCACCCCAAAGGGAGACTCCTTAAGGGGGTAAATCCTGGCAGAGAAGGACACTGAGAGGTGCTGCTGCTGGGGCAGGCTGGCTGGCACCCCCCAGGAGCCCTGCAAGGGGAGGCAGGTGCCTGTCCCTCATCCACACCCCAGAGCCAAGCCCTAGGCTTGCTCCACAGGGCAATCCCTGCCTTTCCCACAGGGGATGCTGCTGCTGCTCCTTCTCCGTGGTTACTGCTTGGCAGCCTTACCAACAGGGAGAACCTTTCTGTTTCTTTGCCGTCCAGCTCCCAAGTGCTCCAGCAAGCTGCTGTTGTAGGACAGCAGGCAAAGGCTTGGAGAAGGAGCCATGGAAATGGCTCCCAACAGCTGGTAAGGGGAAAAAAATAGCTCTGCCAGGGCGTGGCTACGCAAAGTTTGCATGCTGCACTTTGAAGGAGAAAATGGGCTCCAGTACAGTCAAGACGTTTTATATACACCGGCCTTCCTGGCATGCCCACATTCCCCACAATAAACTCATACACCAATTTTTCCCTGTATGGGCAAAGCCCATCACGTTGCTAATGGAGCCCAATGGGTGACAGAGAACGAAATTTTCCTTTTCCAGCAGCACGCCCAGCAAGCAGATGTAGCCAAGTGAGTCTGACATTTAAAGCAACTACCGAGATTACATTACCGAGATTATATTTAATATGGATGGCCAAATCCTTCAAACAAAATCAATGTTCTTTTACTTAATAATACCCTCGCCACATCTTAATGAAGGCTCCTCCAGCACAAGGCCCAATTTTTCTGCAGTCATTTCATTCTGTGACATCCCTGACTGCATCAGACGGTGCATAATGCTGTTTTCCTCCATTTCCCTTGGCTTTTATGAATCCCCATCCTTGATCTGTCAATTGCAGGATCAATTAATCAAGGGGTTCTTAGGGGAGAAACATTTTTAGTACTGAGAAGGAAGGGGAATTCATCTAAATTCCGCATCTTCCTGTAGCATCCGACATATTTTATTCAGTCTCCCCAGCAAGCACGGACAGGAGGACAACGAGGGACCTCAGCACCAGTCCTCCTCCACCCGAGCCATTTCCTGCAGCAGGAACCAACCGCTGGCAACCGGCCCCAGGTCAGCAGGGCAGGTGCACGCACAGTGCTGGACCTTTCCCAGGCAGCATCCAAGAACCAGCCGGGCAGCGCTGGAGCACAAGAGGTGGTTGCAGCAGCTGCGGGTGAGAGCAGGAAGATGCTTGTCACCCCAGCAGATTCACCGTCATCAGCGCTGCCTGGAGAAATTCAGTCAAGATGTGCTAAATGTTTGTGCAGTTACAGAACCTGGTGTAAGCCTCTTCTGAAAGCTGGGGGAGAAAAAGTAAATTCATGTGTCAGCTGGTGCCTGTCTCAGGGTGAAGCATCCCCCTGCAGGGCACGCCTCGCATCCTTGCCATCCTTGTCAAGATGAAATTCTGCAGCAGACCTGGCCTTAGTGTACCAAAAAAAAAAAAAAAAAAAAAAAAAAGATTATTTAAATTGTGTCCCCAAACAGGAAAATAAAGCCCATAATCCAGTTTTCCACCCTGTTAAAGCCCTCTGAAGGATTTTCTTTGTTGCCAGGGGAAAATCAGGCAGGGCTTAAGTGAGCCCAGTCCCTGCAGCCCCGCTGGGTGGCCATCTCTGCCCCGTGCTTCTGTTGGGCCCATTTGGTGACCAGTGGTGGCTTAATGAGGATGTGTAAAGCTGCTGGGGCTGCAGGCGGGTGATCAAGGCAGGGTATTTGTGGCCCAGGGCTTACCAATAAGAAGCAATTCCAGCAGATCTCACAGGCGAGGGATGCACAGCCAGGGCATGAGGGCTCTGGAACAGCAGAGCTGCCTGCAGGAGGCTGGAGGAGAGCAGGAAATGTGCGTGGGGAGCTCTGCCAGAAGCAGCTCCCTTCCAAATAAATTACCTTGCTTAAGAAATATGCACTGTGCAGAACAGCTCCGTAGTTAGGTTTGGATCTGTGCCTTTCCTTGGCTGCTGTGGGACAAAGCCCCACTTCCCAGGGAAGACCAGTGCAGCCGTGCTGGTGCTGCTGGGTCGGGCTGCCAAGTCACAGCCAGAAGCGGTGGGGAGCTGCACCCAGGTGCTTGGAGCAATAGCCCCTGAGGACTGGTCCAGTGCCTCCGATGGGTGGCCAGGTCACTGGGTGGGCTGGGCAGCGACCGCAGAGACCCCACAGACAAGCATCTAGATGCAGGATGAGCAGGACCCCAGGTCAGGCCCTGCACTTCAAGCCACCTGTGTGGAGCCCAGCACCATGGCAGCCTGCGTCTGCGACCCTCTGTCCTGGGGAAGACCCTGAGCTGCTGCACCCCCCATCTTTTCACTCTGCCCATCGTGTCCACTATCCCCAAGACTCTGCTTCGCCTTATAGCTCGCAGCTCAGCAGCATCCTTCTTTCAAGGCTAAATTAATCCTGGCTGCAGCAGTCGGGAAGCTCTGCTGCTCATTGGGGTAACCTCCACCCTGACATTCACAGGAGAGAGCTGTTCTTTGGAAGCACGTAACAATAGCAACGAGAGGGCACTTTCTGATGCAGCTCTTCTAAACCGTAACAGAACGTGGAGGCTCCGAATGGGTCAGAGTGAGCCCTTGGGATTATTTCACTTGAATCAAAATGACTGCTCTGTGGAGGCACGCTGACCTGGGCTGCGACGGGTCACTAACTCAGCGGCTCCCTGCAGTTTAACCTCTCTGTGGCTCTGTTGCATTTCAAGTGGACCAGAAGTGCAGGTGCCCCTTTTGTGCCACCTTTAGCAAACACATGCGTCGCGTGGAGCAGGACGCTGAACCAGGTGAGGCTGGGGAACGAGGGCATGGCAGGGAGCACAGCAGGGTTGCACAGCCATCAAGAAGGCCACCCAAGCGGACCATGAAGACGTCAAGGACACCATGCAGCAGGACAGGCTGCGTGGCTGCACTCTGCCTCCAGCAGGCAGGGCTTCCTGTTGGTATAAGGGAAGGCAGAATTTTGGTCCAGGGCACAGTGCTTAAGAGCTTAAAAAGACAGATGCCACAGACTGGACACAGCACAAACCCAGCATAGGGCCTTCAGGGAGAGGACCTCTCTCTGCCTGTACTGAGCTGTGCTCGTGGGTATGGTGGGCAAACAAATCCACTTCTACTAGTGAAAACCAAGCAGAGAGAGCTATCCTCCAGCTGTCCCAGTTATTAGCCACAATCTCTGCTCACGCAGTACAGAAACGCCCCTCAAGCTGGCTGCCCACCTTGCTGTCTCCAGCCACACGCAGTGGGATCTGACAGTCAAAGGCAATGCTGAATCTGTGCTGGCTTTCGGTTTCATGGTGAAGCAGCCGCAGTGGTCCTCATAACATCCTCAGCAGATGCCTGTATGGATCAGGGGTCTTCCTCCTTGGCTCAACATCAAATATCACAGCAGAAGTCTGAAATGAGGATCAGGCACAGGTCCTGCTTGCTCAGAGGCAATGAACTTCTGAGTGCAGCATCTGAACTACAGTCGATGCCAGGAAGGCACTTGGTGCTGCCTGCCCTTGGCTCCCTGAGCTCCAGGACACGTCCTCTTAGGACCCAGTCGTATTTTTAGGTCCTTCTCCCTGCTGATTCATTAGGAGAGCTAATGTTGGATGCCCAGACTGCTGAGCATCCAACCCTTAAGGTGGGCACTCCATGCACTTCTGATAAATATAGACCACTCCAATTACATCAACGCCTCTAACAGGCAGCATCTGTCCTTGGTGTGTGCATGCAGGGCAGCAACAACTAAAGCACCTCTACCAAGGATGTGAATGGCTGCCTTGCTATCTGTTTTATTTTGCCCGTCTTCTAATCTCTACGGCTTCCTTCTACATGGGCTTAATGAATAACCCAGGGAGGTTTGGTGGCCCGGGCAGGACATCAGCTTTGGTGAGACCTCTCCTCTCTGCTGCTGAGAGGAGGAAAGCTGGTGATGGAGGGTGGAGCCACAGATGCAGAGCAAGTTCCACCTTTCCAGATCAGGGCTTCATGGACTCTGAAAGCTTCCAGTGTCTCTGACTTGCTGCACCCATTTGTATTGGGCAAAGCTTTAGTTAGCTTTTAAAATACACCTGAAATCAGGGGTGAGCAGCAATCAGTGGTTAAGGAGCAGGAAGGCTGGGGAGCTTTGGTGCTAGAGCGGTGTTTGCCATGCATTGTTTTGCTGCTGACATCTGAGATCTCTGTTCAATGCATGAAGGCTTTTAGTGATGATAAGAAGGGAGTGAATATAAATAAGACCAACTTAGATTTGGAGAGGCCTAGCTAAAAAAATTGATTTGTTTCTTAATTGTACGCCAGAGCATTTGGCCAATCAGGAGATGATTAAGAGACAGAATATCCTGAGCTGGAAGGGACCCACAAGGACCATCG
>VXAV01010686.1:186704-204032 GCA_013399715.1 Alectura lathami | reverse complement strand
TAAAGATGTTGAAGAGCACCGGTCCCAAGACGGACCCCTGGGGGACACCGCTTGTGACCGGCCTCCACCTGGACGTAGAGCCATTGACTACAACCCTTTGGCTGCGACTCTCCAGCCAGTTCTTTATCCAGCGAACAGTCCACCCACCAAATCCATATCTCTCCAGTTTAGAGATAAGGATATGGTGCGGGACCATGTCAAAGGCCTTGCACAAGTCCAGGTAGACGACATCCATCGCTCTCCCTTGGTCCACTGATGCTGTCACTCCATCATAGAAGGCCACCAGATTGGTCAGGCACGACCTGCCCTTGGTGAAGTTGTGCTGGCTGTCTCGGATCACCTCCTCATCTCGCATGTGCCTTAGCATCTCCTCCAGGAGGATCCACTCCATGATCTTCCCAGGCACAGACATGAGGCTCACCGGCCTGTAGTTCCCCGGGTCTTCCTTTCTCCCTTTCTTAAAAATGGGCGTGATGCTTCCCTTTTTCCCTTCACCGGGGACCTCACCTGACAGCCACAACTTTTCAAATATGATGGAGAGCAACCACATCAGCCAACTCCTTCAAGAAATCCCCCCCGATAACCCCTCCTTAGAACAGTGCTTTCTTGAAACACAGGCTAATTGCACCAATTTGCCACAGTTTGCCTGGGTACTGCATATGCATCTAAATAGGGGACAGGAGGTGGCATTGCAGCACAGCTCCATGATTAATCTCACCATGAAGAGCATTATCACCGCTAATCAATCCACCGGGCATCGCTGGAGGTGGTACATCTAGAAACAGAGAACAGCAGGAAGATGGCAGAAATCCCAGTGGCTTGAGACCCATGCAACAGCGTCAGTATGCGAGGCAAGGGATGAAACTAAAATGCCATGGCACCATTCATGTGGCTTTCTGAATCAGATTATTAGAGGAACTGCATCTCCATCAAAATGAATAGAGATTCCTGAGCCCATGCTGAGAACACACCCTGTTCTTCCTTAAAATGTTTACTCCTTACTTTTGGAATATAAATGTAAGACAAAAGTTTATTTCTGGACTGTATTTATCTGACATAGGTCGTGGTATTAAGAGGTTGTGACCACACCATGCGATGACATGAGCAGTAGCCCATTGGGTGTTTCACACTTGTTACACTTTAGGATGCCTGACTGACTTCTCATTTCACTTCTTTTGTAGTTTCAAATTTCAGTTTTCCTTTTTTAATTATCTGGAACATGAACAACAAAAAAACGCCTTAATTGAAATAATGCTTCACCTGGAATTCATTTTTGTAATGTTTGTACATATTTTGGCAGCCCTTCAGGATGCTGCATTTTAAGCAAGTATATGAGAAGTGACAGTTGGTACTCTGCGAATACTTAAATGCTGGAACATGGAGAAGCATTGTGCTGTCTATATTAGCAGTGTGTGTATCTGACAACCCAAGCAGAAAGCAAGAGATGAGTAGGTACATTACAGAGGCAGCAGCAGATGAATTGAGCAGCATTATGGGGCTGATCACTATGACAAAAAACAGTGTGTCATCTCTGTAGATGTGCTCAGAGCTGGGGGCCGTGGTTACCACAGAACATCAAAAAGCCTTACTAAGAGGTTTATCTGCTTTGTGTCTAGAAATACAAACATCATGAATTCAATATACCCTTTGCACATTTTTTTTTTTTACTTATTGTTTTTGTGATAAATTTAAGTCCAGGTACATGGGGAAAACAGTTGCAATTTCACAAATGAAGCAGTGGGTTCTGGTCTGGCCGTTACTGCTCAGGAATTAGATCTAGGATCTAACAGAATAATACGTGTATTTTTAAGCATCGATTAGCTAAATGCTCAAAACTAGCTAACAGAATACAAGGAGTTACCTGGAATGTCAGTTTTGATGAGACTTTGGGCAACCTGATCTACTGAAGGATGTCCTTGCTCACGGCAGGGTGTTGGAGCTGGACGGTCTTTAAAGTCCCTCCAACCCAAACCATTCTATGATTCTATGAACAGAAAAGAAAACAGAGGGTAGCCTAATGCAGCTGTGGAAGTTATGAGTGCAGAGGGGCCTGACTTAACTGGATGGGTGCAGGGAGACTGAGCAGCAGTGGGGCAGCTCTGCAGGAAGTGACTGGGGCCAACCGTAGGCTAAAACATGAGCCAGCTTTGCACCTTGTCAGAGGTGAAGGCGAAGACAGTGCTCGGCTGTGTCATGAGGAACACCATGACCAAGAGATTATATCCCTTTTTTCAGCATTCATTATGCCACAGCTAGAACACTGTGTCCAGTTTGGGGCTGTAGAGTACAAGAAAGACATCAACAAACAGGAGCAAGTTCAGCAGAGGGCCACCACAACAGCCAGGGCTGGAGCACTTGCCCTGAAAGGAGAGACTGAGAGTCCAGGACTTCTTCAGCCTGGAGGAGAATGGCTTTTGAGAGATGTAACAGCAGTACCTATTAACCAGTGCCAACTAACGAGTACCAACTAACCAGTAAGTACCGGTGCCTATAGGGAGGCTGTTGAGAAGCTGGAGTCAGACTTTTCATGGTGACGTGTGCCAGGAGAGAATATGACAGTGGCCATGAAGTGATACAGGGACAGGGATGGGGTCAGGGACAGGGACAGGGGCAGGTCCGACTGGTAGTAAAGAAAAACATTTTCCTAGTGGGGATAATGAAATGTTGAGAAAAGGGGTTTGTGCCATCTCTGTCCAAGGAGGTTTTCAAGACCCAGCTGGATAAAGTCCTGAGCAAGATGGTCTGACCTAATAGGTTGCCCAGCTTTGAGCAGGAGGTTGTACTAGAGAACTTCTGAGGTCCCTTCCAGCCTGAATTACCTGGTGATCCCATGTTTTGCACAGTGCATATGTAGCTAAGCTGTACAAATCTGTTGCAGGAGGCTGCAGACACTGAAGGTTAATGTAGGCTTGAGAAGCTGGGCGGGATCACCAAAAGAAAAACCACTGGCGTTTACTGAATATACAGAATCTATCTCTGAACACTTGGAGGCTGGGAAGTGTTCAGAGGAAATACTAGAGTAGTTTTGCTATAATTTCATATTCTTCATCGGGCAGCAGCTTATGGCCACTGTCAGAGAGGAGTTACTGGGCTGGAAGGACTGAGTGCCCATCTGTCAGACGGTTCCAGCTCTTTTTATGTTCTTACTTCTATAAAATATGCCATCAGCATGATCTACCATTTCAAACCTAAAATTTTGCAGAGCTTTTAATTACAGGGAAGCGCAGTTTTTAGAATGTCATCCACACCCTTGGAAGGAATAGTAAAATAATGAGGCCTTTCAGAATATTTTTCAGTCAATTTTCATAATGACAGGATTTTTTAGGGAAATTGAAGATTGTCGCTTGTTACCAGAAAGTACCAGAAATGTTGCAAACAGATCTATTTTTACTTCTCTTTTTTTTTTTTTTTTTTTTTTTTTTTTTTTTACATTTTCAGAAGTTCAACAAGTTCATTACAATCTGCCTTTCAAGGTCAACCATCTGAATCAATGATCTTCCCAGCTCCACCAGTTCTGATTTTTGAATAAAATTGTAATTACCAGCCTTTTAAGCACCAGCTGTTCTATTGAAACATGATACTGGTGGTGTACTCAGAGCTGGTGGAAAATATCAGTGAGCTGCTCTTCACTGAAGCCTCCTGGCTGATTGCAAGAAGCATTTATGGGCACAGAATTAAAGGGGCCACAACCGGCTCCTGAGCTTGGAATCCTTCATGGGTACAGCTGCCTTCCTCCTGTTGTGAATTATCCTGTTCAAGCATGTTGTTAAACCACCGCTGTCGCCATTTCAAGCAAAATAATGAACAGTACAGTGTGATACAGCATAATGCTTAAAGGAGTGCCTATCAGTGCACAGAACCAGAAATACTTTGGGGAAATGTTTATCTAATAATTTAGGAGCACCAGAAATGTGTACTGTCTTTATCAGCAGGAGGACAAGGTTAAAATTTAAGGTGAAGGTTGCAATCTATAGGTGGTAGGATGCAGTACTGGAAGAGAGATCTGTGATGGAAAGAAAAGCTTAAGAAGTGCTTTTCTAGCAGGATTTGAAGGAGATCTGAAAGGCGGATTGGCACAAGAAGTGGCATGGGAAAATAAAAGCAAGAGGTGGAATTTGTCTTGGCAGGAAAGTAATGTTCCACTGCTAGGAATGCCTGCAGGCCAAGAAGAAAAAAATAACAACCCTCTGCTGAAATTTAACATAGATTTTCCAACTGCTTCAAAGTGCAGACCCTACACAAAGTATCTTCCTGATGCAGGTACAGAGTTACCTGAGCAGAGCTCCTCTGCCACCTTCCGAAGGTCCAGGCCCACGCTTGCAGACATTTCTAGCAGGAATTGTTTTCTACTGATTCTGCATACAGCACCTTTTACCTCAGCAGCTCCTGATCTCATGCCGGATCTCTAGGCACTCCTGAGAACAAGAAAGGAAGTTGTTAACACATATTAAGAGGACTCTTGTTGCTCATCATTAAGAAATGCAATGATGGGAAATTCAGAATGTCTGTATGAATTATTAAACACAGACATACAGGCTGGTGAGCTCAAATTATTGCATTAAAGATCATACGAGAGTCAGAGACTGTATATTTCTTTTTAGAGATGCTCATCTATGATGTTTTGTCACTTCCTCAATATTTGTCCTTGCTTTGAACAGTACCTTCAGGGTGATGTATCATGATAACTGAGGCTCTGTGGCTTTGAAATAAGTAGCTGCTGCCTCCCATCTCCAGAAGAAGCCACTATGGAGCAGCTGAGTACTTTCAGTTCCTATTTCTGCACTACCCCATCTTCTGCTGGCCAGCGCTAGGCCGTTTAATCTTGATATTTCACTGAACTGGTGCGTTAGTAATGCATCACAGGCAGCGTCTTAATGAAACACACCAGTGAGATACAGTCATGGCGTGTGAGGGCTGTGTACCAAAAGAAATGGAAGTTCACTCCAAATGGAGAAGGAAGCCTGGTGTCTGTGCTGCTGCAAGTGAGAGGCCCAGCTCTGAAGCAGACGAAACGCACAGTGTACTTTTGGTGTTCTGTGAGTTGCAGAGCTGGTGATAGATGTGCAGTGCCAGGCGGCTGGCAGGGGTTCACAGAGCAGGCAGAGGCTGCTGCAGCCAAGTAAGCTTCCATATGTTGCCTTGTCTCAAAGTTAATCCGGAAGCAAGGAGAATATTCCTTGTCACAGCTTGGCACATTTTTGTCTTCACTGCCAAAAGCGCTGGTGGGTTTTGTGGCTAGCATCTCATGTGTGGTAGTAGAGCTTTTTGTCTGGACACTGGGCTGAGACCAGCCAGCTCGTCGCATACAGGCCACTGGGTGCTCCTTGGGGGCCAGGGCCAGCGGTTGTTGGTCACCAGCACGCAGTGGCTAGGGGCTGGAACCAGAGGGTTCAAGGAGAGGGGTCTCTGTAGGCTGCTGCCTGTGCTCTTGGCTCCTCATCTTTTGTCAGAACACCGTGGTACAGTAACATAAAGACCTCAAATTAACAAGGGGTGTTTGATGAATTCCTGTTGACGATGCAAAATTTTTTTCCCTAGTGAGTTATGATTTGTTTGCAGGACTCTTCATTTTTTTCTCTCTGAGATTGCAATCCTAGAGACACGACAAAGGGTTCCTGTCACCTTCTATGACAAAATGTAATTACAGGTGTACGGTATTTCAATTTTTTTCCTTGAACAGATTTCATACTTTTTTTAACCTCTATTCCTGTTGATGTCATTTGATATCTGAATGCATTTATCTTCTGCCAGAGACTGAGAAGAGCTCCTTTCCTCCAGGGTCCTAGTTTATACATTACTTACAGATGCAGTACACAAAGCCTATTCTCAAATGCAATCGGTTAAGCTTGCGGAATGACTGATCAAGCTGTTGGCTCAACTTGCTTTCTGATCACTTAGTTGATAAGGTAAATCTGGACTCAGTCAGATTTTCCATGGTGGATCGATCAGGTGATGGAAGCTGAATACTGTATTTTCTCACCCAAAGATAACCAGGGAAAAGATCAGCATCACTAGACATCTATTTCGGTAGTAGCAGGTAGTTTAAGCTCTCAAACTTGATTTTTATCAGCTATTAATATCCATGAAAAATAAATACAAATCAGTCTAACAGCATTCATAGTCACTTCACTGTAGCGTAAATAGCAATATGAAGTGCACAGCAGATATTAAATGACCCTGGTGTCTTTTACACCACCGACCCACCACGTCAGTGTGTTTTACTGGTAAATGATTTTGCATGAAGTTGCCTACAAATGACTAACAAGTGACACATTCAGCTAGTAACAGAAATCTACAGTAGAACATTCTACTTTGAGAATCACATTTTGACGTTTTCTTTTTTAAATGGATTTGATTTCATCTGGACTAATTCAATATTCATTAGTGAGAAGAAAACAAGAGAATTACTCTCGGAGAAATATAAAGACCAAAAAAAAAAAAAAAAGAAAAATAAAAGAAACAAAAGATAAAGGGAGCTAAATACCTAAATGTAAAACATATCCTTTAATAAGATTACATCTGCTCTCTTAATAGTAAGAGTGTGAGACATTTTCAGAGTTCTCTTCAACTCATCAGAACTGAATGGCAGTCAAATGAAAACCCTTGACTTACATCTTAGTCTGTCATTAGTCTCCCTTACTATAGAATGTACCATCAGTTACGGAAAAAGAGCTATTGAAACTGTGCATTACTTTAATCAAATGTATTATACAGCATTTAGAGAATATTTATCCCACTTGCATAGCTTACACATTATTCTTTTCCTTTTATAAAAAGTTTACAAATTACTGAGAAATCCAGTCACTACCAACTGTTTGCATAACATCTCATAATTTATTACAAAATATCAGGAATCTTATGGATCATTGTGG
This sequence comes from Alectura lathami, assembly GCA_013399715.1. Taxonomy (NCBI): domain Eukaryota; kingdom Metazoa; phylum Chordata; class Aves; order Galliformes; family Megapodiidae; genus Alectura; species Alectura lathami. The sequence continues at coordinate 197,160 of VXAV01010686.1, read as the reverse complement.
ATTCAAGTTTCTTTTGAAAACAAATATTTGTTTTGTTATTTTTTTTTAAAGAACATCCGAAGGCATTTTAGTTAATTGTAATAATTGAAAAAATAGTAGGTTCATTTGCTTTGTATAGATAGTGAGAAATGTTTAATGGTAAAAGACTGAATTTTAAATATTTTCAGTGAAAATGAAAGAACAAACCAAACACAGCATTCAGTCCATTGGTTATGTGCATCCTAATAAAGCTTAATTAGATGTAATCACCTTCTTTTATTTCCATTTCTCCTGCCTTCTTAAAATGTGGCATCAAATCAAGTAAAAATAATAAAAACAATAACTTTTCATCCAGGAATGAATTTCAGGAAATCAAAGATGTGGTTACTCAGTCTGAATTTCTTAATAAGTAAAGGTGCTTGAACTGCTGACCACTCTAAAAACCTCTGAGGTCCTTCTTCAGTAGGTATTGCTTCCTCACTCTCTGTGGCTTCTAATCTGAATGACTGTTATGTGCTTTTAAATCCACCAGGGTTGGAATTGTTGCAGTAACTTTTCCACATCACATCTCAAAGTTACCACAATTAACAGTCCTGCCAATCTCATGCATATACTTTTTTCACTTACCTAGATGGGCAGATTTCTTGTATGCATCTTTATTAAGAAATTCCTGTTGCTTTAAAGGGAGTCATGAAATGGCAGTGTTTAGTTAAAGGAGAAGTAGTACTGCTTGAATGGAAAATACATTTTTCTATCTTTAAGAGGAATCAAAAATTGCCATTCATACATCCTGTTGTGATTATGTTCCAGAAAAACCTCACCCAAACCTACACAAAATTCGTAGTTTATATTATGAGCTTCACTACCAGAAAGGAAAAAAAAACGTATACCCACTCTTATCATTTTCAGACCTTGGTGGATTTCTCTGTACCAAATGGAAAGGAGATCTCTTATCTGCTCAGACTGCTGTACGAAAAAACAGTATTGCCTGTGGATATAGTATCTGGTTAAAGTAACTGCTTTCCAACAATGTGGTTAAAGGATGATAGTGGCCATGATATCCACATGCCTGTAATGGTCTGCATTTTGCTGATATCTTTATTTACACACCATGAAGAAAGATGGATCTTCCAGTTCAAATAAATAAATAAATAAATAAAAAAGCTGTGAAGTGATCGAGAACAGGTTTTGGCACATTTTTTTTCCCATCACTCTCTTAAATTAGTCCCAAAGTCTTATGTTTGTTTATTAGGCTTATAAATACCAACTGCTTCCGTTTCACTGGCTGCTTTCCACATTATTGGCAGGCTTCAAAGGATGGGAAGGAGGAAGAAGCATGCTGACAATGCCTGCACTTTCTGTGAATCTGTTTCACTTATTGAAGCCTTTAATTCATACACATTTCAGCTCTAAAGCATTTGCGCCTATAGCCGTCACATCAGAGTTTCTCCTTCTGCCCCAAACCCTTTTCAGCTCCTGTTTATTTTAAGGTCCTGGTTGTACCACAGTTTATGTGTGAAGAGAGAGAAACAAAAATAAGTGCTTATTTGCCAATGTCTTCTGCATTTGAAAGGAAGCAGCAGCTAAGCCCTGCTGTTATCTGTTGGTGAAGTAGTTGCCTCACTCATTTAGTTCAGAAATGCCAAGTACCCTTCCTGAACTGGGGACTCCAAGTGTTTCACAAATAAGCAGTTCAGGGTTTGTGCACTTAATCCTTTTTGCGCTGAACCACTGGGGATATCATTCACTCCAGAACTAAGATACCTAAACATACCCGTCTCTGCACAGATGTCTACGTATGGGTTTGAAGTGCTTGTTATGGGCAGGGGAGATAAGTCCATGCAGGCAGGCAGTGCTGGAGCCTGGAGAGCCTTCCAGCTGGGCCATGCAGAAGCACGTAGTGCTGTCTGAGATGTAGCTGGGGCACCTGCACTGTGGTGGTAGGCATGAGGTAGGACCTGCAGGAGAGCTGTGTCCTCCCAGAGCAGCCAGTGGAAGGCCAGGAGAGATGTAGTAGTGTATATTCGATAGCATCAGCCACCTCTATTCAGCAGCTCCCTGGCCCTCTGCTCTGGAATGAGCTGAATCTCCCTCTCACAGCTCTCTGACTCCATTATCATGTGGTTATCATGTGGGCTGAGGCACGTGGCTCACCGGTGGACACTTACATGTAGGCATCTACATTTATGTTTGATAATCTGGAGCTGAACCCCTCCGTGAGACTTATTACTGCAGCACGCCGTGTCTGCCCTGTACGAGTTCTTCCAGAACAGCCGTAGTAGGACACTGCTTCAACAGGGAGACTAGAACAATGCAGTCAAGGAGTTTGGTTGTGAAACATGCAGATTAGGGCACCTCAGGTGCATAACCATTGCTTTGGAAGGCGATCAGGCCTTAAGGCAGCTGAGTATAAACTGAATATGATCAAATCTACACAGACTGGCTGATGCAAGTTAGAGGCATCCCTAAGGCAGGTTGGCCCTAAATATTCAGTGGGGCTGATTAGCCACTTTTGACAGTTTTTTTTTTCCTGTTTCACTCCTTGGAGCCTGCACTAAGTCTAGATTGCTGCATGCAAAGCCCAGACCATTGCTCATCAGTGACTGTTGTCAAGATGGCAGGCACACCGCTACCTAACATGTCTGGTGGCTAGGAAAGCCGTAAGTATAATGATAAGATCTGCCACCAACATATTTTAAAGTAGGTATCCTAAATTAAAAAGCTTTGGAATGTATATATTGAATACCTTGAATGACATTTGACAATATATTTACATTTCCCTTTCCACAACTTACTGCCAAAGAAATTGGTAAGAAATAGCAGCAAGGCTCATCTTGTGCAATGACAGATTTCTGGCCGTATGTACACCATCCTTCTTACACACCCAAAGGGGTTCTGTTGGGGTTAACCTGATGAGGAAATACAAGGGTCTATGACACGGGAACACGCAAAGGCCGTTCAGATCTGGAAATGTCTATCTGCATTAGCATGGCACTGCCCTGAGCTAATGTGCTCTGCAAGCCCACCTGAACTGCCCTGAGCCTCGAGCTGCTGTGTCTGCCTTGTGCTACAGTCTGGGGACCTCCTGGCTTAGGTTTGCCATGGACTCAGGTTCTTCATTGTGTGGCAGGAATTCGGACTTCATGTCCAACTGTAAGTCTATAGAGGAATTTCAAATGTGAGCCTCCCCTCTCCTTTGCTTCAGCTCCTCTGAGTCAGACTCTATTTAATAATACATATATCCAAGACAGACTTCGTTGCTCTGGTGCCAAACGGTACAAGCTTTAACATATTCTCTGGCTGTTTAAGTCATTTTTAGACACAGACATTTGCCACTACTCTAATGTCTGGATGCACAAATGACTGATTATATCACATTTGCTATCAATAGAATATATTTAAATATATTTTGTACATCTATATTCATATAAATATGTATGTATTTAAGTAATCTTTCTTTGCAACATCCAGATTTCTTCTAAGTATTGTTAACTGATGTAACATGGTTTTCAGGAGGGCTCTACCTCTCAGCAAAGGCGTGGTTTTAAAAATTCCTTACTTTGTGTAGCAGACTTAACAGCTGCGGTCCATTTATTCCCCCTCCAACACATTATCTCTTGTATGTAAAATGAATTAGTACCTCTTCTCCAGTGCAACAGTGCATTATGCTCAACAGAAGACCCAAGACTTTCAGTCTGCATTCCCACAAAATGTTCTTCCATGATGTCTGGGTGTTTCTAATTATACTTACTTCACTAACTGGTCATTCGTGTTGTTCTAATAGTATTAATAATTACATACTTACAAAAAAGCTCTATTGGTCTAGTTCCCAAAGGGTGTTACAGTCTGAGGGTGAAACTCACTCCCATACATCTCATTTGCCAGCCCAGAGAACACAGAGTTTATGTGTGATTTATTGATGCGTGGCCCAGCTGTTCAGTGTCTGCCTAGGAGATTTTCATCAGGGTTAAATAAACCCTGGGTAAAACCTAGCTGCTGTCTCACAGAAGGAGTCCCATCAATTTTACACAGTACTATTTGTGTGTTAAGTGTGTAAAGCTTGTGGCATTTACAGGAGAATCTGCTATTTAACATTCAAAAACTGCTATGGAAAGTTTTAAGTGAATTGTGAAAAATAGCGTATTCCTGTAAAACTGCAGTGGTGTGGTAGAGGGGAAGAATATAAGTACCCTCTCTCACATTAAGACTCTATTATGCTAGTTTACAGTAAATATACCCAAGCCCCTCTTAAACTCATGCTGTCATCTGTCAGTCAGAGGAGAGACTTATACCTATCGAATCATCAGCTGCGTTTCCAATAGCACATGGGTTTTCCTCTTAAGTACCAAGGCAGCCCAATCCTGCTTAGGTTGTGATATCTGATTAAATCACAGCTTGAGGCTTACACAATAATTGCTACCACCTTAATTATTTCACCTTATGTTTACCACACTATTGCTTTTCCACTCTTCTCTCTCCTAGCATTCATTTCTTGCCTTTCCAGTTAGAAGACAAAACCATCCAAAAGCCATCCAACACTGAAGAGAAGCCATGAAACCACCCCTCCTGCTTATCCTTTCACATTTCTGTTTCTGAAGGAGACAGAGGAGTGTTGGTTAACATATGGCTATTGTTAAGTTAACAATCTTTTGTTTTGATGATGGTGCTGAAGTGGCTTAGAAAAACTTTTCCCAGCGCTTCCAGCTAGTGCAGCTATTGCCCTACCTATTGTGTCAGTTTATTTGTAAATGACTGCATAGATTTTGTATTAACCGCATTATTGCACCTATTTGATTAGTTCATCAATATGTTTTGCAGAAGTCACTAACAGTTAGAAAAGGGTGGGCTTTTCCTGAGCCACTTACAGCTTCCAGGCTGTCTCTTGTGTCTGCCTACCAACCAGCTATGGACTGCTGGTTTTGCCTTTTCCTTCCATGCTCCTTTCTCCTTTTTCCTCCCATAATATTATCCCAAATGGGAATGTCTTTTACGGGCTTCTCTCTCTCATGCTAACAAAAAATCAAGGGAGAAAAAGTAAGAAGAGCATTCTGGTTTGGGAGAGACACGGTAAATAGGAAACCATTAACAGGGCGGAGTCACTTAGCCTAAATTTTGTTGAGAGTCCTGATTTGTGCAGCAGGGCAGCACTGAATTTTATACTGTCATTACTTGCTGGAAAACCTACTTTATTTCTTTCAGTTTCATATGCACATTTGTAAATCCATGTCAGAAATTGAAAATAGCAGGAACTGGAAGTGATTACCTGTCCCTGCTGTTTAACTGCACCATGGTGGCACTGGGATCCTGCTTGTGGGTCTGAGCCACCAGCAGAGCCCAGGGGTTAGGCTGAAGAGCAGGAATCTGCAGTGATCACCCACCTGTGGGACCATGCTTCCCTTGTCTACAGATGCTCAATTGTGCAGGAGTGGCCGGCCTTGCCCGGCACTATCCCCTTTTCCCATTCATTTACTTCACAGGCCTTGGGGCTGAACAGCAAGCGAAGGTGGATAATGGCCGGGGTAAGGGTATGGACAGAGCAAAGTCATTTTAAGACTTTTGCCAATTTGACGTTACAAGAAGAACTCCCTTTCTTGCCCCACGTTCACTGATGGACCAGCTCTGCGAAGCACTAGCCACGTGTGCTCTCCCTGTCAGCTGGCTTCAGTGCTGGGCAGGCAGTGGGGACATCTCCATTTGGTGGCTCTCAGGAGGGGTGTCACAGCAAGGTGGCCACCAGTTCCCGGGGGCCTACCTTCAGGCTTCCCTATCCCTTGGCACGGAGGGCTCCCTGTCTGCAGCAGGAAGCAGCCACATGGCTGAGTCTGTCCTGATCCTCCTGGTGATGGCATAGGAAAATACCAAGCATTTTTCTGAACACTTTTTCCAGCAGAATTACACAGGCTAAGAGTCACTTCATCTTTTGATTTGTATGCGTGCATATATATAAGCTGAGGAGGAAGACAGTGAGAGCCAAACTGTCTGCACACATGTTAATTTCTTCTGTCTTCTCCTTACAAAATCCATTTTGCTATCCATAATCTACCCTTTTAAATCCATGCAGACTGTCACAAGCCACTTTGTACTTGTCAGCAGGCTCTAGCTTGTTGCTGACCAATGATACCAAATCTTCCACTGTATCCATGCCAGCGATGGAAAAAAAAAATTCCCTTGAATATCTGCATTTTTGAGAAGGGTTTTATTGCCCTATTTTTTTAGTTCCGTTTGTTACTCCTTTTCTAGACTATTATTTTGAACAATCTTGTTTTTTTTTAATGCTCATTCCAATGGAGAGGTATAAATATTTTATCCTAAATGTATTCCAGCACAAGCAGAGTGAACATTAACTGTCTGTAAGGGTTAACCCATTAGTGAAAAGGATGCCTGATAAATTGAAAGTGTGGCTCTTAGCCAAGAGGGATCAGTATATTCTGAGCATTCATTTTCAGCCTTTGGAGCAGTAATTCACGTTGCCTGTATAAGATGTGATACAGCTTCTGAAAGAAGCAACCTCAGAGGCAAATCCAGTACGTTGCTATTCGGAGTGTTGGCCTCTGCCTGTACACGTGAATTAAGGGCATTGCTTCCTTATGAAGTGATCATTGTATCTAAGATCGGAAATGGTAAATCAGAAACACAGAGAAGCAGCCTGGTGGCTGGTTGGCAACCCTGCCCACAGCAGGGGGTTGGAACTAGATGACCTTTAAGCTCCTTTTCAACCCGGGCCATTTTATGATATGATTCTATGAAACTGCAAACAACTGTAAAACAAGTTAGATTCCATTTTCAAAATATGATGTGGTATGCATATTAATCTGAATTTTTCAGGAGAAATTATTTATTCAATAAATATACTAAGCGCTGTCATATTTTAAACATTTTCAGCCATGTTTTGTTCTGCTCTGACTACTAAAATCAGTGCTGAAGACAGTAATCAGATGCCTTAATGAAGCTTTAAATCCAAAAGCATTCCCATAACTTCATATGGGTAAGAATTGTTAATCAAGATGGTTGGAAGTGAATCTTCTATAGAACAATATACATTTTAAGGATAATTACACAAGAGTTAACCTTCTTGTTTAGAAGAAAATAGAGATCCCACACTTTGTTGTTTTTTTTTTAATAAACTCATTTTTCTTCATAATCTTTATTGCATCATTCTCTACCTGCATATTTTAATTCAGCAGAATTGTATTTATTTTCCAGCACGTTTAATTTACACTTGTGTAAACATCTGCATAAGAGCAAGAAGACGAAGTTTGGGCTTTGATAAATGCAGGTGACACTGAGCCTGCAGTCACATTTCTTTCCAGAGAAAAACCATGCAGTGATAGTATTGCTTTGATGTCCAGGAATTTATGGCAGATCACATTCCTTGTGGACTGCAGCCATGGAGGGTTACAGGGAAACATTTTTAAGGCCTTCATTTTCTTACCTAGGACGCTAAACTCAGTCTTAAACCCTTGTTTTGCATATGGAAGCACTTCAATTTTCTCTCTAAAAACACTTTATATATTTAAGTATTGCATGACACGCTCACACATGAATATGTGTTGTGGTTTAATCCAGCAAGCAGCGTCGCACCACACAGCCTTTGACTCACTCCCCACTCACAGTGGGGTGGAGGAGAGAAACAGAAGAAAAAGTAGAACTGGTAGGTTCACATAGAAACTATTTACTAAGACTGCAAAGGAAGAGAGAAATAACATTAACAATAATAATAAATATGGATATGTATATTTACAAATATACAGATGCACAATGCAATTGCTCATCACCCATCGACTGATGCCTAGACAGCCCCGAGCAGCGGCTGCCCCCTGGCCAGCATCGCTCCGTTCTTGAAAGTTCTCATGATGCCATATGGTGTGGGATATCCCTTTGGCTGGGTTAGGTCAACTGCCCTGGTTCTGTCCCCTCCCAGCCACTTGTGCCCCCTCAGCCCCCCTCACTGGCACAACAGCACGAGAAGCTGAGAAGCTGAAATGTCCTTGGCTCTGTGCAGCACTGCTCAGCAACAAATACAACATCGGTGTGTTACCAGTGTTTTCTCATAAAGTCAAAATAGAGCCTCGAAACAGACACTGTAAAGAAAATCAGCTCTGTCTCTGCTGAAATCAGGGCAATATGGCAGGCTCTGAAACATCTAAGCTCTGCATTACTGATGTGAGCCTGTTGTTCACTGAGGAAAGTCTTAATATATCTGAAAGAATATGGAAAATTCATGTGTGTCTACAGTAATGGGAGATGTATTTATTTATACATCTTTTGTGTATGTAAATTATATTTGTAGAATAGGACCATAAGTAGAATGTTCCTGTTCTGAAATACATGAAATGCACTATCAGTATTCATTTGCAAGATTTGCTAGTGGATGTTTCCTGTTGTTCAAGAAGGAACATATTTGTTGACACTACAAAAAACAAAATAATTTCCCATCAAATGATCTTTCTTTGCTCTGCTTTCCTTAAATTTTCTGGCATGGAGGGAAGCATGTCAGCGGCTCATGTAGAGCATGCGAGTAAGATTTACTTTCCCTGGTGTGATTATGTGCTCTCGGTGTTTCAGCAGTCTATAGAGAAACATCCTATATATTCATGCACTGACTTTGGAAAATTATTGTTCTTATTGGCTTCCAGCTGTTCGATAGCAGTATATGCTGATCCACAACAAATCACTTTGGGCTTATAATTCCTCATTCATTAGAACAGCCTTCTTGTTTTCCTTTCCGCGATACCAGACAACATTTGCAAGTTAGGCAAATAAATAGCAACAAAATAGTCTGAAAGAAACTGTATCACAGGAGGGAAATTAAACCTCCAGAACTGAAATACCAGCACCAACAGTTCTCAAAGTTGTTTTACATAGATATCTATTTTCTAATTTTTGTTTTGTTTTGTTATGTATCCCGAGAGTTGGAGCATTTTCTAGAGAATTTCTGGATATCTACTATTTCGTTTCCATTAAAAACAGGGTTCCCAAGTGGCCAGAGGCCTAAGGTGAATCCATCTTGATCTCCACTTGAAGGAGAATATCCAAAAGCACCAAAATGGTTTTCAGCTTTTGAACTGTATTTCGTTTGAGCAGAAACTGCAGATGTAATCTTTTCCAAATAGCAAGCTGCTGGCTAGGACAAAATGTTGGTGCAGGGGTTTGCAAACTATTTCTCTTGTGTGACTGTCAGGTCTGTTTTTGCAGTGTGAGGTTTTCCCTTCAGGCCTTCTTGCAGTCCAGCAGAAACTTCCTGGGCTGTTAGAAACGCCATCAAACCTCCCCTGGTCCCTAGAAGGAGGTTGCCTTTGGTGACCTGCCAGTCCTGGATCCCCCAGAGACCTGCGTCTGCAACAACAAAGTGCTTAAGGGAGATGCCATTTAAGTGAGCAAAGAAAAACAAGTGCCATCCATCTCATCTTGAAACAAGCGCAATCACATGCTCATGACATGAGAGTCATCAGAATTGCGCACATACTACACTGGCAATTACTTTTTGCCTGCTGCCTTTTATCCAAAAGCAGAATCTGCAATCGGTATAACCTATAGCAAAGAAAACATGATGTACGCAGTGAAGAAAAATATGGAATAAGATGTACTCTGAACCCTTACCATGCTAAACTTGTTTTATCACAGGAGAATGTTTACTTTTTTCCTTTCATGCAGTTACAGTTCCTGTGTGAATTGGCAATTGCAAACAAGGCTTTTGGAGCAGCACCTTAGATTTGTTGTTTCAGTCATGGTAAAGCAAATCCAAAAACCTCAGCTTTGCAAAGCTTCCAAAAATCCATAGTGAGCTTGTGTGCTCTGTTTTTAAACACAGGTATCAATATCCTTTGGAACCCTTCCGTGTTTAATGCAGACAGTGATTATTTACTCACTGACCACAAACGTTCCATAAATGTCTAGGTACAGTAGCTGGTGTACAAGAGTCAGAATGAGTTGCTCCTATTTGAAAACTGATGTCCAAATTGTAAAGCTCTATGGGAAAAAGACAGCGGAAACAAGAATTCCCTTATTTTTTCCTGTAGTTTTTGATCCTGTGTGAAAAAAAAAAAAAAAAAAAAAAGGTGTACTACAGATCACCTCTACCATGTAGTCAGATTCCTCTCCTCAGAGGCCTTGTACAGTGAACTGTAATGTCAGATTTGTTTCAGAGGTCTCAGAGGCAATTGCACTGGTAAATATGGACCAGGGTGGAGTGTTTTCCCCAGAAAACACCCAGCAGGACACCAGACAGGGAGTCACTGGAATAGACTGAAGCAGTGCATTTGAATTGCTTAATAGCTAATTGCTTGGTCTTCCCACAGCCACAAAGGGTTAGCTGCAACTTCTGGGCTGGTTCTGTTAGGCTTTATTTAATGAGACCCTTGATTGCCCTATACGCCTTGTTTGTGAAGTTCTGTCTTTTCTTGTTTGTTGAGACGTTTCCATTACCATGTTGTGGTGTCTGTAATCTGTTCAATGGGTCACAAATGTGTGACAAAGG
>VXAV01010686.1:161217-176109 GCA_013399715.1 Alectura lathami | reverse complement strand
CCCCCACCCGTGTCCGGCCGGCGGAGGAGGCCTTGGGGGCTGGCCGAGGAGCAGAACCCGGACACGGCGGGGCCGCGGGGTCCCGCGCTCCTGTTGGGGGAAAGGGGCTGCGCCTTCTGTGCTGACTGGCGCCCGAGAAACTGGCGTGGGATCCCCCCCGCGCTGCCCCTCGGACAGGCGCCGGCTGCAGGGCAGCCTCAGGTCTCCAAATCCTGGCTTAGTGATTCTGGTCATTCTTCATACTGACCGCTCTGTTTGCCCTGCTGGAAGGGTAACTTAGCCCTTTCCATAAAGAGGGCTTCCACCATCAGAGGTTATCATGCCACTGCTTTACGGTCAGCCTGTGAGTCAGGGAGAAAAAAGGCTAGTACACCATATGCATCTGGGAACTTTCAGGTATGCCTGTCCCCTTACACCTGACTTACAGCTCGCTGATTCCATGGTAGCGCACAGAGGCGTGAAGTAGGGCAGTTGCTTTTGATTGCTGCCTTTTGGAGAGAGAGAGAGCTGTCCTGTTAGGGACATTCACCAAATGAGAAAAAAAAAAAAAAATTGGTGTGCTCCCGTGTTGGAGGTGGAGGTCTGCCTCAGAACTGTGCCCTGCTTCTTGCTTGTAGATCCTGCCCTTAACGGGAGGCTGATCACAAACATATGATGTAATAAAAACAGTAACTGAAGTGGGAGCAGGTATCTCAGTTGTGAGAAGCTGCATTTTGTCTTTCTCCTTAGTAAATGCAGTCATTACTGAAATGTGAGGTCATATTCCTGACACACGGAAATCTATCTGTACAGCTGAGGAATCACAGAATTAGGATAGAAGACAGTTGTCAAAATGTATCAGATGCTTTTACAGATGGGGAAACTTTAAAAAGAGTCTAATCTGGATATGTCAGGAGCGGGAAAGATTTATTCATTTCATTCTGCATAAAGGTTATATCGTGAGCTGTACCACGCAGGCTTGTCTTTATTGGAAGTAAAGCCATTGGTAATAGTTTTGCTCTGGTGCATTTAATGCCAGTGGGAATACTGATTTGTTAACAGTTCATGTATATTCATATATTTAATCTTTCATCTTCATTTTGAATGGGTAGGTTTGTTATAATAGTATATATAATAATATAGTATATTATTATATATAATAGTATATATAATAATCTTATCACTGATACTTTGTTGCAATTTCACTGCACAAACAAACTCTTCTCTGCCTAAAGTAAATGATTACTTCCTAAAGTATGTTTCCTTGTATATTGCTCAAGTTTAGCTAATGATTTAGCAGAATTCCAGTTACGGGAAGTCTTCTGCTTTAGACTCGAAAAAATATTAAATGGTCAAAATTGTTAATCAGCATTGAATTTAACTGTCCGTGGGTATAAAGAATAGATGAAATAAAGCTTTCAAAATAGCCAGAAAAATGGGCAGTGCAGTAATGAAATGAAGGTGCATCTTTAGCTAATGTAGGAGTTTAGTATGGCATTGAGTTAAAAGGCAATTACAGATACAGTCAAATTCTGGTTCAAAGCCAATTGTGCTAACATCCCCCTCTGCTGTTTCTAGAAAATATTTCTGTTCAGATGCTCTGCAGAACAGTTTACGTGTATGGTGCTATCAGAAACCTTTTGTGAACGTAAATGCTGTTATTTTAAACAAGCATCGTAGCCATCTTTTAATGTATGGTTTACATATGGAATAGTATTGGTTATAGAACATACAGTTTACATCACCAAATATCTCACATTTATAAGCACACTCGTCTGTGGGATATAAAATATCCATTTATCCATCCTAAGTTCTTGTGTATACTGAACGTTAATACATACATTATTGAATAAAAATGGTGTACGTATAAGAAACATTTAATGCAAATGTATTTTTTTTTTGATTTTACATCTAATCTAGTTGTTTCAACCAGCATTTTCTTTGATTGTAAGGAACTTGCCTTTATTGTACCCTGTGAACGCCTGTAGGACAGACTAGTGGTGCTTTGGCTGTGTAACAACACAGCACTCCTCTGTCGGTTTGATGCTGATACTTCTTGGTGGTGGATATTCCCAAAGCAGACGATAAAAATGAAAAACAAGAAAGGAGGGGGAAAAAAAAATAAAAGAAAAACAGTTGGAAAAGAATGAGTAGCTGAATAATCCTGGTTGATCCCTGTGCCTCCCCACTGTCTCTCCTCTTTGGTCTCAGCTTCATTGTATCTACTATGTGATACTGTTAGCCTACTGCCTTAATTTCGAGCCCAGGTGTAGATACTGTAGCAGCAGGTTTGAGCCAGAAAAGGTGAGCGCTGGAAGTGGTCGGAGAAGTGGGAAGGAAAGGTTCTCTGTGGTCAACCACAAGGGGTTTGTACAGACCATCTCTCCGCAGCCATTTCTTCCTCAAACCTAATGGGCTTCCTTTTAGCTTTTTTTTGGGAACCGTTCTCGCTGCACATGTACGTTTACAGATCTGCTCGTGCCCTGAGTCCCCTCCCTAGCTGCGTGAAGGAGAGCAGCGGTGGGCGCTGAGAGGTGGGTGGGATCGCTAGAGGGGCTGCGGGGGCTGTGTGGAAATCGGAATGTACAGTCAGGTGTATCCTTGAGGCACCGCAGCATAAAGGGCTCCCTTGGTACTGCTGTTCCTGTCTCCATCCAAAGCAGGGGCATTGCTTTGGGGAACATTGTGAATGCTGTTGCATCTCCGCTGGCGCTCAGTTCATCTAGTGTGTCAGAAGCAAGAGGAGTCAGCTTGGAAAATGTCGGTGGAACTTGACTTATGGGAAAAGCTGTCAGGATACTGCGAACAGTGATATCTGCCTACGGACGCGCTGGATTTGCACCAAGCAGGGTTATTTTAGTAAATCAACATCCTTGTTTGCCCCTTCCTTGCTTCAGAGCCTTTCTTCTGTGCTGAATGCTTACCTCAAAAAGTCCTTCACTCAGCCCGTTGTTGCTGTTCCCACAAGTTCTGTGCTGAAATGGAGGTTATCCAAAAGCCTGACAAAACAAGAATTTTACTAATGGAAATTGGCTGGTTGTACTAAAATGATATAACAGAGATGTGGTCAACACTGTTGGTTCACCTTGGCAAAAATCGATGCCATGAATGAAGGGGAATAACATGGCACAAGCCACCCCCCACCCCATCCTGCATCTGTCTGAAAAAGGCACAATATTATTATTTTTTTTTTTTATTTGATGCCAGTCTAATCTTGTTATAAACCACCTAAAGCATTTTTAGAGGTGACATCTGAGCAAATACTTTCAGAAGAAAAATGTTCCTGGAATTAATTTTGCTCATTATCCCTTCCAGTCAAGTTAAATGAAGGCATTTTATGGAACTCCTGGTTCAACTTTATAGCTGATCAAGTTTGACAGGAGTACGGAAAATAAGGTTTGCATATTTTGTGTGTTCACTGAAGGGCTGCTTGGTATCCCTTAACCTATGTGGTTATTAATTGTAAGTATAAGTATTAATTCTAAGTATACACTTTGATCTTGATAATAAAACCAGATTTACTATAAAAAAAAAAAAAATATTATGCCTTCCATAGCTGTTCTGCCTCTCTTCTCAGCACAGTAGCCTAGCCATACTGAGCAAGAAGGAAAGACTGCATTTTTATTTTCTGCTCATCCATCTATCTTCCCAACTTTTGACAGTCAGGGAAATAAGTTGAAATTTAGGAAATATTTTAAAGGAAATGTTTTAAAACCCTGGACTCAAGGATTAAAGAACACACACTATTTTGTGAATCTTGCCTCAAATACAAAGCTAGTGTGTTCTCATGGAAGATGTTGTGACAACATCCTTCTGTCTCTGAGCTTACTGCTGTGTGAGCTTGTCTGCTCATTTTAAGCTGGAAAAGAATCAGTTTCTCAGGTGAGTGAGAGATACAGTCCCATTATTGGATTTAATTGTGTTTTTGTGGCTTATCAATTTAGATCTGATCAAATGAAGCTGCTTCAGCAGAGAAAATGCTTCATGCTCTCTCTGGATGCAAGTTAAAAATATTAGCTTATCTTTCAACACAGAAGGGTGCGGATAGCTGTTCATTCGTTGTCTGTAAGCTGAGGCCTAACAAGGTAAGAGGAATCTCATCCTTTTTGAGCCCAAATGGGTCCTCAAAAGCTGAGGAAAGCAAGCTGAAAACCTACTTGCATTCAGTTGACTGATTTGTAAACTTTGAGATGTTGGGAAAATTTGGGACTAGAAACTTTGTTGAAAGGCTTTCTGTGTTTATCTGCTTTCTCGTGTGTATACTGGGTTTAGGTGGGAAGGTCTTGGTAGCAGTGGGGCTGCAGGGGTGGCCTCTGTGAGCAGAGCCCAGTAGCTGCCCCATGTCAGATCAGAGCCAGCTCCAGCTGCTCCAATATGGACCCGCCGCTGGCCAGCGCTGAGCCATGAGCATGTGCCTCTGGGAGAGCAGGTTTAAGGCAGGGAAAAACTGCTGTACTACATCATCTGGGAGAGAGGAGTGAGAAATGGGAGAGAAGCAGCCTGCAGGCACCAAGGTCAGTGCAACAGGAGGGCAGGAGTTGCTCCAGGCATGGAGCAGAAGCTCCCTGCAGACCAGGAGAGGCCCACGGTGGAGCAGGCTGTCCCCCTGCAGCCCACGGGCACCCTGCGGAGCAGATCTCCTCGTGCAGCCCTGAGGAGCCCACGGTGCAGCACGGGGATGTGGCCTGGAGGAGGCCGCAGCCCATGAGGGCCCCTGCAGGAGCAGGCCCCAGGCCAGAGCCCGCGGTGGGCCAGAGGCCTGGGGGAGCTGCTGCCGCCCGTGGGGCCCCGTGCTGGAGCAGCTCCTGAAGGGTGGGCCCCGTGGTACGGAGCCGTGCTGGAGCAGGGCTGGGAGAGCTGCAGCCTGTGGGAAGCCCAGGCAGGATCAGTTTGGGAGGGACCCCACGTGGAGCAGGGGCAGAGAGTGGCCCAGGAGGTGTGGCAGAGGCAGAGCATTATGGGCTGACCGCAGCCCACATTCCTCATTCCCCTGCACTGCTCAGGGGGAGTGGGTAGAAGGGGTGAATGGCAGGGAAAGGTGTTCTTAGTTTGTCCTTAGTTTCTCACTGATCTAGACTGTTATTAGTTGGCAATAAATTACATTAATCTCTCTTACGCTAAATCTGCTTTGCCTGTGACAGTAACTGGTGAATCTCCTTGTCCTTATGTCAACCCTTGAGCCATCTTCCATCTTATTTTCTACCTTCGTTCCTTTGAGGAGGGGGAGTGAGAGAGCAGTGTGGTGGAGCTTTGCTGCCCATCAGGAGAAATCGCAATGTGTCACATGCTTCTGAGAAATCAGATTCTAAAACCGGGTGAACTTAAAAATGATGAGAGGAAGGGTATGCTTGCAGTGGCAGCCCTAAGGATCAGGAGTGCATGTTGGGGGTGAATGTTTGACCCCCTCATCTTGGCTCTGGGGGCAGAGGTGCTTGAAAGAAAGTGTCCCCGTGAAGGCACTGTCTGACTTAGAGTGAATGACTGGGGCATTTGGTCAGTTACCGTATGTAAAGCTTGATGTGGTTACTTATGTTTAAGGTGAAGAAGTTATGACTAAATGTGAAGGACTAAACTGGAAGGAAATGTTGCTGTATCTTTGACGTAGCTTAGTTAAGCCAGCTCCTTATGTTACTTTCTGCTCCTTCAGTAGCATCTGAAAATCTATATCTCAAATTAGAAAACCCTGATAATAAAAGATGTGTTTAGTGTTCTGTTATTTACCTAAATGCTATATATTTTACCTGTGTCATGGCTGCTGCCTGTTTTCGCCTCAGTCTGACTGAACTGGATTTTGGACAGTTGGGCTTTCTCCTTTTGACAGCCTGAAGGGTGACGAGGGTAGCCTGGTGCTCTGGCAGGGTAGGATAAGATGACTCTCAGCTGGTTTTCATCAGCTTGCAGAGGACACAGGCATAGTGTCAGTATCTTCATTCTTTCTCAAAACCAGCTGGGACCAAGAGGGCTCTAACACAGGGATGGGAAAGAGGCAGTGATTGCTCCCTTGTGTCCTTTTAGTGTGAAAGGAACTGAGAATAAGCAGAAACCATTTACATCTCTTGTGATGCACAGCCGTATTAACAGCATTTTATGATCTGTAGTATTAAAATAACCTAGTAACTTGCGGAATCTTCATGGAGATGCAGTCATTGCTGATTGCTGGTAGATTATTGTCTGCTGTGTCTGGATGATAACCAAGGTTTTTTTCCCATATAGAAAGAAGATGTGAAATACTGGCTGCAAATAATTTTATTTATTTTTTTTCAAAGGCGAAACAGTTTTTGCTAATGTTCATTAAAAATGGAGAATTAGATTTGGCCTGGGAATTTGCTAGCAATGAGTAATGATTTATTGATGTGGCAGCAAACACTCTAGCTCCTCTCTAAGAACAGCAACACGTAGAATTGGAAGCACTAACAATATTTGCCACTAATGGGCACAGTTTCTTTTGCAGGTGTCTGAGAGCTGTGAAGAGCTTAGGCTCTAAATACAAGCTCTTGATCGAAGAATTTCCTGTGCGCTGATACTTCACAGGGAAGTGTAACCTAAAACACACATTCAGTGTTTCTTGAGTAATTCAGAAGCAGGCGGCTTTCCTTGAATCTCAATGCATGCCTACTTAACTCCACTGTAGGCCTTTTCTTCTATGATTCAGAATTAACTGAGCTACCACCGTTTGAGGTTCTCCATGAAGAGCAGTCAGGACTGTGTTGCTCTAAAGTGGCTGCAGTAGGCAGTCCAAATTCCCCAAACTGCTCATATCTGATCCCCATTTTATTATGCCAGTACTTACGAATGAGGATGCACTGAGTCGGCAAAGGGTAGTATGATCGTGGCTGTGAAATTCAGTGTTGTTTGGATGTTCTTCCGAAGCCATTTGAATTTATGTCTGTTGAAATGTCAAAGCACCGTCTGTCCTGACAGTGCAAAAGCAGACTAATGAGAAGTGCCAGCATCCTGTGTGGGGGCAGCGTGATCACCTGCTCAGTGTTTAAGTCTGGCAAGATGAACATGATGCCCTGTAAAATTCAGGTTAAAATTGTACCATTTATGTTGGATGCAAATAATCTTGATTACTGTGTCACCCTATTAATTTTTTTTCCTTTCTCTTCCCTTTGGCACAAGCTGTACTGAGTAGCTGGGCAACACAAGTTGTTCTGGCTTGTCCTATAGTACAGGCAGCCAGGGTTTATGGCACTGAATGAAGCTGATGATCTAATGTTTTTAAAAAAAGACATTTTCAGTTCTAATTCTGCTTTTTTTTTTTTTTTTTTTTTTCTTTTTCCCCACTGATTCTGCATCACAAATGAAGTGCACTGTGGCACAAAGTCCTCTGCTTACTATTGAAATATCTTGAGAGAACATGAGAAGGAGAAAAACTGGTGCATATGTCACATGGAATTCTGTTGTCTTTTTGCTTTGAAAATTACTGCAGGAGTCAAGAAGGACAGGCATGACTGACACAATCTCCATCTGCTTTGTGCAGGGCAGCAACATTCTTTAATTTCTTGTTATCACTGAAAATCACCGCTGTGGAGATTCTGCTGCTGTGCAGGGAAAGCTGCAGAGAACATTAACGGTTTTACTTCCCTCTTTACATATTGGGATCCCGAAGACATTACAGAGTTCTCCAGTTGCCTCACTGAAATTTAGCTCTTAAAATAGCATAAGTTCTCTACTCACTGAGCTGTAGTTAAGGAAGGAGATGCAATGATGGCAGAAATGAACATTTCCTTATTAGCAGACAGTATTTTGTACATTGTAAGGTATTGCCAGACTGTGTTTTTCCAGTAACTATCTTTCATAGCAAGAAAGGCACTACAAGAAGTCCTTACTTTGGTTTAGTTAGCTGCTCTATGTAGTGCAGCACTTTCTTCCTTGAGAAGCTCTATGCTAGGTGAATATACGGTGAGATAGGATCTCTGTTCCACGCTTTAAAGAGTGAATTAAGATAAACATGTGTACATGTAACGAAAAAAAAAAAAAGAGGAAGAACATAATAGTGACTGGAGCATGTGTTTAGGTGAGACACATCTGAGATGAGTTCTCATGTTCTGAGCTTTTTATTTCTATGGACGCAGGGTAGAAATGGTGTCAGGTTTTCTGTGGTTTCCTGCAATGGGGTCCAGCTGTGCCACAGTCCAAAGCTTGTTTAGCCTCTTCCACAGCAGGAGAATGTTCATAGGAATGTTTTTCTTTTTCAAGCAAACAAAAGAATAACAACAGTTAGTCCAGTATCAGCTAACAGTGTGCAAATCCTTTTACAGTGGTCAAAAATGCCTGTGGGATAATGTAGGTAGCAAGAAGGAAGGCATATTGGGTCCCTGCGTGCAGTGACTGCGTGGCTCAGAGCAGCAGTGCTTCAGGGCTCGCTGATGGGAGGGCTTGTATTAAAATGTGAGTAACATGCCTGTGGACTTGTTAGATTATGTTTTTCTTTTCTATTTGGATTATCATCTTTGTGGACTGGATACTGTGTCCTTTGTACTGTTGGAAAGATGAGCTTACAGCGCTGCTTCCATCTTTCACCATTGCTGCCAGCTCCCATTCACTAAAGATCAGTGATAAGCTGGTGATCAGAGGGGCCACCTCTCAGCAGAGAATTGGCTTTTGGCATCTGAGCTAAGACAGGATGGTTTCAATAAGTGAGTTGCATCAAGCTCACGGCTACTCCCTTCATTCTCCAAATTGATCTTTAAAACTTTGCTAACTGGCAGAATATTGTCCTCACTTGTGCCCACATCCTTAGGACAGTATTGGGACCTAATTCTGAGAGGAGGCTATAGTGGAACTAACAGACTAGTTCGCTGTGTGGGTAAAAATTTAAGCTCAGTGACAAACAATGAAGTATTCGTGTTGGTTTTGAGTTAGGAGTGGGTAATTTACACAACAGCTGGGCAGAAACTATGGTGGTAGTCACACATAAAATACTCTGGGGAGTGAGATTCAGTGTGTGCTGAATTCTAGAGGTTAATTTTCTTGTGCCAGCAAATTTATGTGCCCTTGTATCTCGTAGTGGAGGCCATTTATTAGTCCAAGGTCTCTTCTGAAAAGTTGGAGGAAACTAGTGCCCCATAATATGTTCCCTTCTTCACATATATTTCTACCAGTTTCATTCATTCTTATTTTTACTTTTTCTGGTGTTTCTGTAAATACCCTACTATTTTGAATGTGGTGAGATTTGGGCATAGAGCCTTTATCAAATACATCAGTTATTTTGAAAAGCTTCCCATTTTGTAAGGAATACGCCTGTAAATTATTTGACATTTTTGTTCTAATGCTAAGCTTTCCCAAACCAAACAAGCACTACGTTAGATGTAGGCTTTAAACAAGCGTTGTCGAGAGGTTCTATGTATATTATGATTTGGTAGAACCAAAGAAATGAATCTCCTTTCTTACAGAAACCTTCTGAAATTATAATTTATAGTGCTTTAACTTCACCCCTTACTAGGGCTGTTTGCAAAATGTGCAGGAGCCAGATAAACTTGCAGGATTTGCATGTTTAAAGTGAAGCATTGGACTAATGAAATGCTTTGAGCTGGGGTGTGCACCTCTGTGTGGAGAGGGGAGAGAGGTCTGTGGGCATGAAAGAATGAAATGGGTGACATAAGGATAATCCAGAAGCTTCATAGTTGTAGCTCTTGTGAGTCAATAACTGACTTAACTAAGGAATATCATCAGCAGCAAAAAGCCCAAACCAGCCCCCTGTCACACCTGAAGCACAAAGTGTTAAAACATGGCTGCTGGTTTTCTTTTTTGTGTGCATGTGATCACATTTGCTTATTGAACTAATATGTTTGGTGACTTCAGTTTCGTGTTGTATTGATCTGAATATTAAATTGGCTTTAGTCTTCCCAAGGTTTCCTGTCATTACAAATGCTGACAAAAACAATGTGCTGATTAAGGCTTTCCTTCTGGTCTCTCTTATTTCCTGTGTCTTATTTGAATGTACTAACCCTGAAGTTTTTGGAATTTCTCATCTGGCTAAGGGCATCTGTCATATGTCCACAAATGTAGGCATGCACTGGTACCTGGATTTGTCCTTGTTCAAAGCAATAAAATATTAAAAAAACAAAACAAAACAAAAAAAAAACAGGAGGCATACTGTATATTTTATTAGTTCAGCATTCCGCTTAGATGCATTTTAGATGTGTTCACTGCTATTTGTTTAAATATTAAGCGTGAACTGATTCTTGCTTTTTAGAACACTTAAATATGAAAAGAGCCTTAATTTTCAGATGACTAACCCTCTGCCATTTAATACAAATTTTTCAAATCAAGTGAAAAAGAAGGCTCAGCTGCTCGCTCTATTTTATATTTTCTGTTTTCATCCACAATGAGGGCAATAGGTAAGTCGTGCCTGAGCTCATACTTCTATACGTAAATTTATTTTTTGTGAAGTAATTGGAGAAATTTTAAAGAGGCACCTCTTAGTATTTTATGATGACCTTCTTGGGTAGGTGGCTTAAATACAGGAAACATTCTTGTACTTGATTTATGGAGTTCCAGGTAATCTGAAAAAGTAGTTTTAACAGTTCTTTTCTTTCTTTACCAGTTTATAATAGACATCAGGCTAGTTTTGGCATTTCCATCCTCTTCCATCACTCTATGATTTTTTTTTTTTTTTGGGTGATCTTATTGTGGTTGGCAATAGTTGTGTTATTTTTTCCTTGACCCTTTTTTATAGCCGGGCATATTTAATTTATTTTTTCAAATGCAAAGTCATCCTAAAAAATAGTATGATGGACCTGTTCATTGAATCTGAACAAGTATTTTGGGGTTTAGCCTGATACTGCATTGAAAAGTATTGAGAAGTAATCTTTAATCGACTTCTCTCATGTGTTGCTTACTATTTCCTTAGTGCTAGCTGCCCATAATAATTATCTAGTGTCTTTTTCTTACAATTTGTACAATTTTTCCTGCAATTACTAGAATGAAAGTTAAGTGTGTTTATGTGAAACCTCTAAATGTTCTGACTGACAATTTCTGGATTGTATGCAGTTACGTGAACTTTCTGGGATGTTACATTGTAGGTTATTCCTGTGCAGTTAGGATACTCAGAGTTGTGAAGCTACACACATTTCAGGTTTTTCAAGGTTAAAGGTATGCATTGTGATTGCATTAAAATACACGTTTTTTGGCACACTCCAGTGGCAAACTACCATAGGGAGCATAGTGAAGTTCTGTGCCTGAAATTGTTCCGAGGCTGTGGCTTGCGATAGTATTCTTCAAACAGAATCGTTTTTAGCATATCATAGTGAATTGGGGTGTTCTAATCCAAACTCACAAATAACCTTATTTGCATGTGGGTTTTGATTAATAGTAAATTATTAGTCATTTTGCCTCAATAGCATGCTAAGGGCTAAAAGAGAAACCAAAAGTTGTCATGAATTGATAATACGTCAGAGAGATGTTTATCAGCAGAACAGGCACATGGAAGGTTTGAATCAGCCAACTGCCCTGCGCTGAGTCCTTCATCCAGCAAAGTACTTAAAAATGCATGTTTTTCTGGAGCAGATCACAATGCTGAGGAAGCTGCTGGGCTCTGGCTGTATGAATGGGTGATGCACATGGAACAAATTCATTTGATGCTGATCTTTAAGTCAAGGCCACTGAAACATTTGCCAGTTAAGTGTATGATACTTGAGAATGGATAATCCTTTTGAAGTCAGTATGCTTAAATTTAGGCTTATAAGTTATATGCTTAACTGGATCAAAGGATAATTATAAAAAGAAACTCTTTATTTTGTTTAATTAAAGACTGTTCTTGTGATCTGAATCCTAATGTCTGTTTTGTGGGGGAAAGAGCCAGTCAAAAGTGTTTAAAATACAATAAATTTTCTCTTTTTGATTAAAAGTGTCTTTTTCCCATTGGATATGTAAAATATATCTATCTTTGGTATTCCTTTGATTATTTCTCATATTCTTTGTTGGAAGTGAAGTTAAATGTGGTTAACTGTAAGGTGCTTTATATTCTTTTTTTTTTTTTTTTCTGGTAGAAGAACGTCTTTTAATTTCCATTCATTGAAAAATGTCACATTGTGAATGCAAGTAATAGGCAAAAAATATATCTTCAGAGCCAGCAGTTACATCACCAAATGTGGCACATAGCATCTAGTAGAGCAGCTCTGAGATCTCAGTGTGTTTTCAGAGTTGCCTGATTTGCCATCGCAAAAAAGCTATTGTGTATCAGAACAGGAGAAAAAATCTTCGGCGGAGTAAAGATGTTTTTTTTTTCCAAGCTTATCTTCTGCGTGGAGATTCGGAAAAACATGGACTGCTTCCCTTTTTTATGTTTAATAAAATAGCCCACGAAGCAGAAGATATTGATTTACTAAATAGGGTAGCACTGTGGTTGAAATCAGTGAGAATTTCCTGTTGATGTCGTTCAGTTATCTGGGCTGTTGTCGTTTGGGACCACTGCCATTTCTGTGTTATTACATCCCATGCAATACTCCAGCATCCAAACGAATGAGAGGGCAGCATCTTGAGAAAGAAGGATTTAAACATGATGGGGCTGTTGCTGTGAATTGGCTTTGAAAGAAATTTGGAGGAAGAATAGAGCAGCAATGCTATTTTGTGCTTTGTACCTTAATTCCTAGGTAGGAAAATATATATGGCTTAGGATAATTCTTGCTGCTTTGACTTTGCATTCCAGTCTGTCTATTTTTGTGAACTTTTGATGCATTGCCTGTGCTTTGAAAATGTTTTCCCACCTGGGAAGTGTTACTGACATCTAAGGAATAATAGAAATACTAAAATTTCTAAAGGAAGTGATAAAGCTTTCTCATACACATCTTAATGTTTTCTGTTCTGTCCACTTGAGAGACAACTTTGCTTTCATTAGTGTGTTTCAACTTCAGCCATCATTTATAAACCTCAGTCTTCCTCTGTCACAGCCAGGTGGGTGTTAATTTTTTCACACATGAAAAAAAAAAATATAGAGACAAAGGCATGTTCCCTACAAGATCACAGCAGATGTCTGCTTTGTAGTTTGAACTCTCCCAGGCCTTGTTCTTAAGTCAGTAAAGCTGTAATCATTTCTGTGTGCAGAAATATTGCAAGATTTATCTTAAGCAATTGGTTAGAAAATATCACTAGGAGAAAAAGAGGCACTTGTGGGCAGAAAGCTGTGCTTGTGTGGATAAAACACATCATGAGGGTTGCAAGTCCATTTGATCATCCTCAGGAGCAGACGGCCAATATCAAATGGGAACTGCATTTCTACGCTATACATGGAGAAAACTGAATAATAAAACCTCAATAAAAATGATATTGCTCTGCAATACAATGTTATTGTAAATCTTTTCTAGTGCTCTGTAGCTTTCAAGTCAATCAGAAAAGTAATATTCTCTAGCAGAAAAGACTTTTGTACGTTTGTCTCTACGCAGACTTCAGCACTGCAGTGGTAAGGCTCTTCGGTGTGAAAATCCTTAAACCTTATGCATGTCTGTTTGTGCGTACTTCTTCCCTGCTCTACTGGCACGCCTCAATGTGTTTATTGCAAGATTCCCTGAAAAAAACCTCAAGGAGTATCTTTTGAACATTAATGCCCGATCAAGAGGGAGAGAGTCGTCATTTCCGTAATGAAGTCATGTTTTCCCTTGAACTGAGGTGCGGCATAAAAGGCAGACAAGAACAAAAGCACTGCTGCTTGTTTGATCCTCCAAGAGCAAGTTTATGGTTTGCCATTGCAGAATTTGGGCACTGATAACCTATGAACTCAGGTGTATGGAACACATGAAGAAGCTTTATTTTTATTTTAATTTTTTTTCCCCACATGTAAAACCCAACATTTCTTTAACCTTGTAAAGATCTATGCAACTAATACTGAGATGTTTATGTGCCTTGCCAGTCACAAGTACTGAAGAATAGTACCAAGTCTGTCTGCAAGACATGGACACAGCTGGCCATGTTCACCCTTCTTCTTGTTGCCCGTGTGATTTGAACTGTGCTGGAGTCCTTTTGAGGTTGGTCTCAGGCAACTTTAGGTTTCAGTGCTGAATTTTTCTTAAAAGATTTATGCTTTGCTGAGCTTTTAGGGCTGTCTTCTTGATGGTGATATACTTAAATACCTCAGCTGCTTCCCAACACTGTGTAACACAAAGCATTTGCCATTCATTTTCTCTCTGACCTGAGCAGGTTCTATCTTCTTTCTGCATGACCACCTTTCTGTTTTCCTTTTACTATGTGTATCATCTGGTGTAACTAAGTGAAGCAAATATTTTTTACATTAGGCTCTGCATTCACCTATGTTCTACTTCCTCCAAAAACTGACTTTGGAATGTGTTTCTATACAATTTATCATTTTTACAATATTTCAAGGTTGCTGTAAATTAGGGAAGTTATGGGAAGAATTTGGATCTTCAAGGCGAAGCACAGGCTCAGTGAAAAACACAGACAGGCAAACAGGCAGAAGCCTTATTAAATTGGCAAAAGTAGGAATTCCAGATTGAATGGTGTTGTTTCATAATGTATTTTATTAAAATGGGACAAAAAAGAAAAAATAAAAAAAATTGCAAAAAGTTATACAGTAAATAGTGATTGTGCTACAGTATGCAAACATATGAGCTAATATTTGCCTATGCAACAAAATGTCACTTTGAGTAGAGAAAAACACAACTTAAAGGTCTGGTATTTTCTTTGTCTGCTTCATAGCCTTCATAAACCGAATTTGATATTCAGAACATGACTTGTTTTCAGAAAGTGTTTCTAATTTTTTATTCACTAAAATTCAAATTAGACTATTTAAACTTAGGAATCAGCAAAAATCCATGGGATGAGATGGTCTGAAACTGTGTTAATCATTTCTTATGCCACTCCACAAATGTGGTTTGTTTTTTGTTGTGAAGAATTTTAATACACGTCATCACAACATATGTTTCTACATTTGATTATATTTAGCTATATTAAAAG
>VXAV01010686.1:132533-154150 GCA_013399715.1 Alectura lathami | reverse complement strand
ATTTTCTTTAATTGATTTGCTTTTTAGAAACAAGGGATGGATTCAGCTCCTAACTGACCATTGTGTTGTGTTTGTTGTGCATGCAAAATTATACAAAGGGAATAAAGTCAAACTTGCCTTAGAAAATGGCAGTAGTTGCACTGCACTGAGTGCATGCACTACAAGCATTCCTTAATTACCCTATATATTGTGTTTTTTTTTTTTTGTGCATGTTCCCCCCTCTGCTATTCAGTTCGAAGATGAATAGTGATTACTTCCTGAGCAGTTAATTAGTGCCTTTTTTTTTTTTTTTTCCCTCATTGTCTAGGAGATGGCCAGGGTCTCATTTACAGCATGCTATTCAGATGCTCTTCTTTGAATTCAGAATTACTCATTTTGTCATGAATTCTATGGCTCTCTTTGCAGTGTTATGGGACTGCTTAACAATGCTACATGAGGCTAGGTAAAACGATGTGATCATCCCCATCACATTAGTGGCAAACTGAGAAACAGACAACTTAAAATTATCTGCTAATTATTGTGGCCAATGTTGAGGCACTCTTCTGCTGGGTTTATTGGATGGTAGCATTAGGTATAAGTTGCATTCCTGCTCCCATTGACCTCAGTTTCAGGCTTTGGCATGCTGAATTAGATATTTAGTGTATAAGAACTGCTTAAATACTGATGGATCTGAAAAATCTGATTTAAGCAACAGAGCAACTTATCACAGAGTAGAGACTCTGTGGCAAAGTCAGGAGACAACCCCCTGCCCCTTTATCTTTCGGTGCAATATTCAACCACTTAAATCCTTTTGCTTCCTCGGCATTTTAAGCATGTCCATCTCTCAGCCCCCAGAAAGCCTGTTGGTTGCCAGAAGTACTGACAGAATGGATGGACCCTTCAGAAATGTTTTTTAAAGATCATTAGAGCTTTGGTGAATGTGTGCAAATGAAGGTCTGTGAGAGGTCTGTCTGATTTGTCAGACATTGCCACACTGTTTTTTGAAGTCTGGAAAGTCAACCCAATCTCTAATGTAGAGATTACCTCTCTGCTGGTTTTTGAGTCCCCAAACTGAAAATTGAATATCTGAAATTTTCAAAGGAAAAGAAACTTAATGTCGTATGAAGCACTCAATTGCTCTCAGAATGTCTATTCTGTATTTCAAAAGTAGAAAGAATTTGTTGTTTAGGTCCAAGCATGATATCATGAGATGTTTCAGCTTTAACTCGTCAAAATCCATCGAAGTAAGAGGGACATAAAGGCAGTGTCAGATGTAATAATTCGCTCTGATATTAACTAGAATAGATACATACATAAATGCTATGGTCTGAGAGGTTTTAGTGTCTGAGTGGATTGGTTTCCCGGCCACCTGAGGAGTTAATATCCATGACATCAGTCTGGGCTCACAGAGTGATGAGGTAGTGTTGGTGTGGCATTTGCCAGAAAAAAAAGGAGCAGTTAGGGTATTTCCCTGCCGCAGCATTAATGGCATTTACAGAATGCTGGTTGCATGAATCACAGTGGTGCACTTGACAACATTTAGTAAGAAGTGACTCTCAAAGTGTATACCTTCCTCTGATGCATTTGTTTCAAATAGTGGTTTCTGGAAAATGATCCTTCAGGTTCTCCAACACCTTCGAATTGTGCTGGGAAGTCAAAGTAAAGAAGAGCTTGGCAGCAGAAACATTGAGAAGTGATATTGCAGGCTAATTGCAATGAAGACACCCATTTTGTTGTTCTGTGGATTTTTTTTCATCCTAACTATTGCTTGAGCAAGTGAAAGCTTTGCAAACCAACTCTCCAGGGTGTTGTTTACACGTATCGCTTCGGTGTAGGATGGTCAGGCAATCTGACCTCATCAAGGAAGAAATACATGGTCGGTAAGATTCTTCAGGAAAACTTTTTCATTAAAATCGTTTTGGATTCTGAACTCTGTGTGAAGTGGCACAGTTATTTTTCTTCTTTATTGCTTATTTTGTGCAATACAATGTTTGATGAATAGCTTTCTTTCAAAATAGCATTTATTAAGAAATTGGAGTGCAAAAAGAAAAATACTTCTGTACAGACCCTATCTGACTTTCAAACTTGAAAATAAACTAACTTTAGCAAGTTATTAAATGAATGAAAATAAAGAAAATTACCAAAAAAATAATTTTACTGTTGTAAAATCTTGTTTCAGCATTTCTGGAAAGTATAGTCACTATTATTTAGAAAATTGAGCATGTTGGGAAAAAGCTGGCTATCTTTGGCACCACATGTGCCGTGCATTTAATAACATTTAAAATCAACAGGTATAGTGGATTAAGGGCTCAAAAGAGATTACTTTAAAATGATTAGGAAATTAAGGCAAATTTAAAACTTGTTTGCTTAAATAAAAAGCATCATAAGCTTTGTCCGCCTTAAATTTTATTTGAGTGTTTTAAGAGCTTTATTCCACCTGCTGACGCTCAGCTTTGCTGCAGTCCTGGGGCAGGGTGCTGCTCTGGAATACAGCTAATTTAGACCATGCACAGGTATTTTCTGTGTGGCCTGTCTGCTGGCTTTAGCTTTGGCTGTCATCCTTGCTTACTGCTGGAAGTTTGTGACTAGAAAAGCTGCGAACTCAGTGGGACTTGGATTTGCATTTACAGACTGCAGCTGGGCTGTAGCATTCCCAGACTGGCAGCCAACAGTTGAGCTCGTGCATTGCTTACAGAGCAACATAACTTGGTTGTATGAGGCTTTATTTTTGTAGTGGCTAAAGGACAGGTCCTGCTTCTAACATTTAGATCTCTCCCTTTGGGCAGGACTTCTTGTCATTCAATTCCAAATCCTTTTGCCTAGGCTTCTGCTGGGCTTTCCTTCACCTGCCAGTTGGTTTTCAGCTAGGATTTGCTTCAGCAATTCAAATTTCTACTCTCCTCTTTTCCATCAGGAAAAATAGCTTTGAAAGTCATGTTTTCAACCAATTTTAATTTTTGTAGTTTCCATTCAACTGTTAAAGTAAAAACCATAATAATAATTAATTACAAAAGTGTGGGAGAATTAGTGTTGCTCTTGCAGTAAGGGAAAGACTGATAAAGTTTCTCTTCTGCTAGCTTTGCTTTAAGAAATTAAAGATAATCTGTATGTCACCTGAAGAATAGAGATCTGAAGCTTTTATACACAGGTGTGCTTAGGTGTGCTCATTTCTGTCATGTTTCTTTTTGACTGACTTCAGCTGCTATCACGTGGCAAAAGTTTTTTGTGGGAATGAGCAGCAGAAACGTATCAATAGGCAGTTAGTTTACATTTTAGCATATGTGCTGGTTGATTATTTGAAATTGGTTTCAGTTGTGGCCACAAAAGTCAACTTGTTGCTCTAGCTTTCTTTTTGAGTAATTTGAGAATCCTCTATATTGTGTTGGGTGACATGGGAAGAAGAGGTGGTATTTAAGTGATGCCATTCTCCTGCTTCACACACAGGTTTTGTCAGGAGCACCATCTGAGAGTAGAATCTGACTGAAATACTAGATAGTGCTACATGTTGATAGAACGTATTCTGTGTATGTAAATAAAATTTTTAATAAAAGTTTTTATGCCAGAACTAGAACATAAAATGTGATTCTGACTGTGCAAATGTGTGCATGCACACACAGGGATGTCTGTGTACATGTAAGATTATTTTCCTTGGCAGAAAAAAAAAAAAAAAAAGGTGCTTCTGAGTGGCATTTTTTTTTTAAGTTAAAACAAAATTCAGCTGGAAGTCCAGTGTCAGCAGGCTGTCTCTGCATTTTAGAATGACATGACCACATTGTGTCTTCAGGAATGACAGTGTGCCAAGACTTTCAGTGAGGGTTATTGGCCGAGTGTCAGTGCTAACTGACCATCTCCAGGACTTCCCATGCACTGCTCCAAGGTACAAGGTCATTGTGTTTCAAGCTTTTTTTTTTTTTTTTTCCTTCTCTTGTCTATGTTGTAAAGCAATGAGTATCTCCACTGCCAGCTTGGAGGAAGTATGTATTTTGTTGCCTGCAACTACTTGGAAAAGAATTCCAGTTCTCTTGCATCTTCTGTCTGAGCTTTTACAGATGCCTACAGTAACTAACCAACTGAGAAGAAAGTGGAAGTCGAGGTAAGGGTAGTGTAAAGAATGCCCAAATGAGATGCAACATAACCGAGATCTGTATGTGCTCCTTTATCGTGCTGAAAGTCCCATCTGTGCCTGCAGGGGAGTTATAAATTACCTGCTTGAGGGCTTCTGTTATGATGCAGAATAAATTGGTTTTCCTGTTAGCTGTTTTTGAATTGGAGAACTTTTGGAAGAGGGTTTGTCCCAGGGACAGACTCAAGCTCTTGTTTTTGTGAAGCTCTGGTAGGTCTGGATCTGCTGTGGAAATTAATTTCTCCCAGTTGTGCATCAAGTCTTATATGTGGTGATCTTCTGGTTTTATCACAGGGCTCTTCTTCAGCTGGGATCTAGAGCATTTCGTTGAATATTTCTTTATGAAGCTTTATGAAGGGTAGAGCAATATACTTGTTTATCTTTTTATTGTAAATATATCTGAATGCTATTTTGCCTTTAATTTTTGGAAGCGGGAATGGATTACTTTTCTTGAGGTCATTTATCATGTATGTTTATTATCTTCTTACGCACCAGGACTCTTACTCTACCAGACTTGATGTCTGTTTGTGGAAAACTGTTCGCAATCAGTAACCATTGTCTTGTAGTTGTGTTCTTTGACATGCTATCATTATTGACAGTGAGTTTTGTGAATGCTTATTTCCTGTTTCCAATACTTTATTGCATGTTTACTTGCAGGCATTTGGATTGTCTGACTTCACTGAAATTGAGTTTGGAGTTGCTGATTCTGTGTCTTTGGTCTAGATTCTATCCTTTTAAATAAAAGTAACAGAGTGCTGGATGAGGCCATGGCTGCTCTCACCAGATTGGGAGAATAGTCTCAGTTGCTTCTGTGAGTTTTGCATGAGGTGGCTCAGGTACAGTTGTAACGTTTTAGAGAATTGTTTGAAGTCTGTACTATGTTTCCCCCCCACCCCACTTTTTCCTACATATTGAGAACTGTTAAGTAAAGTAATTGAATGAAATTCCATCTCTCCCTTCTCTGCTGTGCTAGTGACATTGTTGTACATGATTGGGGTTATAGGTGTTTCTTAGAACAGGCTACATTTGTGTCATCATGCTTGACTAAGCTGGATGGCTTATGTGAAAGGAAGGGTTGTCTCCTCACATGTGGGCACAAGGAGGTTCATCCCACGCTTCCTCTGTCATGCGGAGTGGTTTTGGTGGGATTGATTCTTCAGGATTTTTGGTTTCACTGGGCAGCTTGTACTGATTAAGCCATTTCTAGTTTTAACTTGTATCATGCTGTCCAGTAAGAGCTGTACTGCAAGGACCGTGTACTTGCACTGTGTGCAAGCAGCCTGTGAGTTCTTCTAGGCTGCTTCTGTATCTTTTTCTCTGTCTCCTTTCCAGAAAGGAGGGTTGGAGCTGTCTGGCCATTGACTGTGTGCAGAGAGGAGCAGCACTGCAGGCAGCATTAAGGTGTGGGGGTTTGTACAGCAATGTTGTGCTAGACTCTATGTTGTTCAGTTTTCTGGGTAATTCCCAATAATCTGCTGGTTTGTGTTGTCTGCTAAGCATTTAGCTGATAGTCTCCTTGAAAACATATATTTTATGTTCGAGGGCAGTATGTCACACTAGGTCTAACATCCTGGGGGACAAGGCTGCTGCTGCCTATGCCCCCAGTCCAACCAGGAGCAGGGCTGGAAATGCGTTCCCAGCAGGCGCAGGTTTATATCGCACATATACACGGCCAGCCAAGAAGATAAAGGACCCACAGAGCACTGGTGGGCTCCTTCTGCTCCACTCTGTGACTCAGCATGTATATACATGTGTACAGAGAGGGTCCCTTCAGCAGCTGCTGCTGGATCCCAGTCTCCCCCGTTGCTGGCAGCTGGATGTACGAGCCCTCACCTGGGACAATTCTGAAAGGGATTTACTGAGAAGGGGGACAGGCTGTGCTCAACAGGTGCAGGGCATGGCTGGGCAGGCAGCCCAACCAGGCAACAATGTACACACAGGCAGCTGAACTTTGACTGAATCTGTGAGCTTTTTTTGTTTTGTTTTAAAGAAAAGCAGAACAAAAATGTTTTGTCTGAATTCTGACTGAAGAAAAGCCCTCTGGTTTGATCTGAAGCTCTTCGTGCTTAGGGTCCGATGGACATTCAGGATAAAAATAAATTTACTTTTTTCCCTCTACCTTCCCACATTTGCTCCTCCCCAGATCACCTAAACTATCCCTTTTCCTACCTGTGGTTCCTCCCCTGAACACCTTATAATAAATCCTGCACAACCCCCAAACACTCCCCTCTGCATCCCATCACCCCAAGCCCCTAGGCATCAGCCCCCCACAGTCCAAAAGGTGATGAGGGAGCTGTTGCCCACAGCTGCTTGGGGTGGGCTCTGTGCCTGGGAGCCGGGCCTGAGGCTGCCCTGGGAGGGCCCAGGCAGGGTGTTTGGCAGCTGGAGCCCTTCATTTGGGTTCCTGTCTGTCATCGTGCCTCTCTGGCAGTCTCTGTGATGAGCAGCCCAGCAGGGGATTGTTTGGACTCCCCTTCCTGCCTGTGTTTTTCTCTGCTCCTCTGCAGCTGTGCAGACAAGTTTTTATCACATAACCTAATGTGATTATAATCCTAAAATTAAGCTCCCCAGTGGTAATGGTCAGATCAGAGCCTGTTATTTTGTATGTGGCACTAGAATCATAGAACATCCTGAGCTGGAAGGGATCCACAAGGATCAATGAATCCAACTCCTGGCTCCACACCAAACAGCTAAGAACTCAAACCATATTAAGGCTTATTTTTGTGTGTGTGTGTGTGTGCATGGACTTTCATAAATGTGTTTGTCAGCAAACCTTGCACTTCACTAGTAATTTTTTCCTAGTTTTATTCAGAATATGCTGAGTCACATAAGTCTTAACACAGATCTGCAGAACTACTGATGACATCCCTCTGAGAGCTGATCACCAGTTTTAGGCTTGTCATTGTCAATGATGCTTCTGCCACTTTCTCTTGGAAACTGCTTCATACTCCAATACCCTTTTTTTTTTTTGGTCAGAATCTATGTACACAATTCTTGTATTCCATTATTCATAATAATTTCCCCAACCCTTGTAATTTCCTGAATGAGTCCTGTCTTTCCCTCGGTGTGAGGAGGTTCCTACACACAGATTAAATACAGTCATCTTTTCAGACTTCTCTTTATATATCCACTGCTTCCCTCACTTCTCCTGTCTTGGAAACTTCCACCAGGTTTCCAGAGAATCCTGCAGTGTTTACAAGAAATGCATCTCAGGTCAGTGTTGCATGATATGTGGGACCAGTGACAGTGCAGGATGAGTCACCCCACAGGCTGATGTGCTGCCCGCAGTGGTTGGTACCAAAGGCTTCAGAGTTGAAGTCCTTTGTGCAAGTAAACATGCATATAGGAAACCTTTTTTTTTTTTTTTTTTTTTTTTTAAATTTTCCTAACCCCAGGCTACTAGTGATCTGTTCCTGTCTGGAGATTTTGTCACCGGCAGAAATGGAAATATTTGCTCTCTGCCAGAATCGCGCTGGGGGTTGAACATGTTCTGGTATAGGGATCCTTTAAAGCTCTGCCTGGGGCTCTGGAAATATTTGCTGATGTAACATAGCATAATGGTTCTGTGAGGGTGGCTGAGTATCTGTTGTATTTTTATGCCAACAAAAACTTTTGTATCCCTCCCAATTGGGTTGCTGCAAGTGTCACCTCTTGCCTCTTTCAAATACCAAGTTTTTATCTGCAGTTCCTTTAGAGCTCAGTTCTAAAACATGAAAGCTTTTTGTGAATAGAGATAGATTAGGATTTTTGAATCAAACTGGATTTTGTATGTCAAAATATTTTGCAAAAGTGGATGGTTTGGATGAGCTTTTACAGAGCTGGAAGTAAATCTCCTACAGGCCCTCCTCAGGGTTGGCTTGGTGGACCTGAGCAGCATTCGTTACCCTGTAGCTTTGAGTGGTCCTTCTTGTGGGTAGTGCTGAGCCTGTGACTGCAGGAATGAGGGGTTCTTATCTTCTGAAAAACGTGCTAAGGTGACAGCTACTGCTTGGAAACTTTAAGCAAGACCAAACTCTCACTGTGCCAAGCAGTATGCCATACATGCAAAAAGAGTTTGTTCTTGCCAAGCGGTTCTACGCAGCAGGTAAAGAACAGGCAAGGAGTAGTTCTGCTATTGCCTTTAGGAAGATAGATGCTTGAAGGAAGGGGTGACCTAACACTGCATGACTTTAGACTGGGAGGCTGAGAGGGGAGGAAGCCCAGGTGTTTAGAGTTGTAGAACATGACTTGGTTGCAAATCCAGACTTTCAGATGATTCCACTATTGGAGAGGGAGGAAAAAAAACCAGATGTAAATAATTAGAATAACATTGAAATGAAAGATAACGATGACAGTGGAAGGTAAAAGGTAATGTAGTACTAAACTCCATGCATCTCATTTAAGAGATATTTTGACCAGAATTAGCTGCAGCAGTGCTAAACAGAAGATGCTTCTTGTAAGACAGGAACACTTCTTAGGGGGCCACGTTAGAGCTTTAGGTGTTTGTTTCACATCTCTGGGCCTGGTAGAGGGGCTGTGCTTTACTCTCGAGGCAGTAAGGCTACAGCTACATGAGATACAGTATGATCTGTCTCTGGGGAAATTAGCCCACTCATCTCATCAGGAACTGATTCTGGCAAGTGACTGGTAAAAGTTACGACACATTATTGTCTTTCTAATATATTCTCTCCTTCTCTTTGTCTCTCTCTCACTATGTGTCAGTCAATAAAATGTGTATGGTGATTTGTGTTTCTAAACATACTGCAAGCTAACAGTATAATTCACAAATGACAAATAAGCATCGGTTATGGCATGGAACTAATCATTGTGCGGTAAGAATTTAAGGTAGGAGGCACCAGCATGAATCGCTTAGTTGGAAAAGAAGATCTAGATGCAAAAAGCATTTGGCGAATGATGAGTGGAAGTGCAGCAATCAAAGATGGACCACGACCCGGCTATTTGCATTATTTTTAAACTTTAAATGGTGCATCTGCCACTCTCTTCTAAGGTTTTGGTATATCATAAATACTTAACTTTGTACTCTTTGCTTTAGGATGTTGCCAAAAGCATTAAAAGAATTGCAGTCCTAAATTAATTAACTTTTGTTTGTTGAATCTGTAGTGTGGAATACAAATGTCAGTTTTATTCAGACAGAAGGAAAGATTCATCTCCAGGCTATAACTGATTTTACCCTGGCTTAACGAGTCATATATTTCCACTCGACCTGAAAGATAATTTTTTTTTTTTTTTTTAATAATTGCTTCAGGCCACATATAACCCCATCGTCTGCAGCAATGCAATTTAACGGATTTAATGTAAACTACTGAAAGCTGTTTGATGATGTGTTTGACCTAACTACATGGCGTAAAAAAGAAAAGAAGAAAAAAAAAAAACCTCCACTGAAACAGTTTGCCTGGCCTTCAGATAAAGTAAAATACAAAACACAAGCCAGCAGACATGAAATAGCTTTAAATGGCAGTGTTTGCACCGGTGAGTGAGCTGTGTGGGCACCTCCTCCTGCCTGCCCTGCCTCCTGCATGTCTGAGGCTGGCGTCCACGCCTCTCATGGCAGAGCCTGAGGAGGGCTGGGTGGCCCCAAGTGCTCGTGTCCCATGCTCTGCTCACCTGGTGTGACAGCACTTGTGATCCTGAGTGACAGTGCAGAACACCTTGCTGTCATTTGGTTTCTGAAGCTGTGTGAAATCTTCACCCATGGGGACAACACATGTCAAAATGCATGCTGTGCACTGCAGGTGGAAAGAAAATATATGGTGCCAGTAATAAAATCTTGAAAGCTTTCTAAAGCATGGCTCAGGTAGATTTTCAGTAAAAACACTTGGGTGGGATCTGTGGAACATGTGGCTGCTGCATACCTCTGGTGAACATGGAGGTCGTGCCATCATAGGATTGTGTAACCTTGGCACCCCAGCACTTCAGCATTTTTTTTCCTGAATCTAACATTATATGAAATTATTTTCATTTTGTCCTGCAATGATGATGCATTCTGCAGCAGTGAGCTGTACATTTGTATTATTCATTACTTTAAAATGTTTAAACATTCTGTTAATAGTGAACTGTATTGAACTTTGTCTGAATTCTGCACTTATCTCATTGCCTGTCATGAATTTCTGTGCATTACTTGGTTCCTTCCCACCTGGCAGGATTTCTAATGTTTTAAGCTACTTTAGGAAAAGTCGGGATGATTTACATCTCAGGTGCTTGGGTTGCAACACTGCTATTGGAGCAATGAAAACTTTAAACAGCTGAGTCAACACATCCTGCCAAAAAGGAGCATCGGTTGTGTAATGCCATCCAATTCATATCTTACTATGCAGAGCAGTGAAATACACAAACATGGTAACTAACACAAGTGAAATTTTCCTGCTTTATTTAGCATGGTTTTTAAAAGGGTTTAAAATTCCATTGTGTTTTCACTGTTTAGAAATATATTTTTTGAAAATGGCAACAATGATGCAGTAGTAGAATATGTTAGTAGAACATCCAGGGGAGGTGAGTTTTGTAGATTCTTCCTCCTGCTCACTTTTCTGCTTTCCCGTTCTTGTTAATGAATTCAGAAAATCTTATTTTATTTGGATGAACTTTACATTGCCTGGTGTGACTTCAGGTCCTGTTTTACTCGTATGTGATTAACATAACCTTAAACTGGAAGCATACAATGTAGTGTCACCTCACAAGAGCCAGCTAACTGTAAAAGCTGATAATGTTTGTAAAGCACGTTAAGCTCCCTGGGTGAAAGGTACCATAGAAATGCAAAGTATTAAGCCAGTAGTTTAATTATAAGATAAGAAGTAATTGAAATTTTCCAGCGTAGTTGCATGTGTAAGACAGTCTGGTGATTTGCTTTGTAATATTTAGGTCAGTGAATTGAGATGTTTTTCTAAACCCTTTATGAATATTCTCTCATTTAAGTGCATTGCTCGAAGGTGTCTGATGCATTTATTTGGCTGACTGATACTGCAGTTTAAAAATACCACATTTCAAATAGGCAGAGAAGTGCTGTATAGAAACCTTTGAAATAGCCAGCCTTCATCTGTCAAAATGACATTTATTGTGCTATAATAATTGTAGAAGTACTGAATTTGCTTCAATTGATTTTTTTGAATAGTATACTGCTCGTTTAATACACAGTGCTCCTAGAATTTTAATCTCCACATCCCTCTTGTGGTTTATGATTTGGTGCAGATTTTCCTTGAGATATTTTTCCTTGCCTTGTGTGTGTCTATATAAAACTCGGAACATTTTATCGCGAGTACTAAATCCCACTTTGTGGCACTTACAGTGCTGTCAGATAGAACGATTCATAATTTGAAATCAGCACTTTTATGTGATGTTAGATGCTGAAAACTTTTGTACTACGTGCGTTTCTGATAAAACAGCCTGTAGCATGCCTGTATGGAATCTTCACTGTGGGCAGTGCAAGGCACTCATGCCACACTGTGGTGCTTCCCTCCCTGGTGTGCTGGCTGCAATGATGAGAACTGGGGCTGGAGGGTCTCTGCATCCCCGTGTCTGCTCCCAGGCTACTGTGAAATGCTGTGAAGTAGAGCAGAGAGAGGACCTCAAGCCTCCAGCATGCCCTCACAGACACACAGTGATAACAGCTTTGAAATACGTTTATATATATTTTTTTTTATTTTGAATAATAATTATTCTGAAGATGGAAATCTCTTCCTTCTTTTCTTTCCTTAGCGCATTGCGTTCCCTGGCGATTTTCATGAGCGGCTGTGGAGGAAGAGCCCTGTCTTGCAGTGCAGGGCTGTGACTCTTGCTGCAACAGTGTCAGTACTTG
Source organism: Alectura lathami (assembly GCA_013399715.1). Lineage (NCBI taxonomy): Eukaryota > Metazoa > Chordata > Aves > Galliformes > Megapodiidae > Alectura > Alectura lathami. The sequence goes on along the minus strand of VXAV01010686.1, from coordinate 142,259 downwards.
CAAAGGTGTGCTGCAGAAGCATAGCTTCAGAAGGTGCCTTTGCCAGAAAGCTGCCAACTGAGCAGAGATAGTGCTCTCAATCGGTGCTCAGGTGGTTCTTGTTCCTGTAGTCAAAGCTGGTCTCTAAAATGTAGCAGCCTTGAATGCATGCAGAATTTTAGGATCATCTGAATTCCACAGTACTGTAAAAAAGAAAATTCTTGTAATTTGTGATGTAAAAATTTCCTTTTTAAAATTCTGGGTAGGGGATTCATAATTCTAAGACTTGAATTTGAGAACTAGGTGGAGTTTTTCCTCTTTGAAATCTGTCTATACTGTTAAAGGATTTTAAGGATTAATTTAATTTTGAAAAGGTGTGTCTTTTTAAGCTTTTGAAGTTTTGGACAGTTAGAAGCTTTTACTGTTTTGATAGTTTGTTTTTAGTGTGAAATCCAGAACCAAGTATGGTAATCTCGTTTAGTACTTTTTGTAGCAAATGATGATGGCATCAGTGTTCCCAGCTGTACTCAGATGTGATTGTGTCGGGCAGCATATGCTGCCAGCCTTACAGACCTGTTGCAGCTCATTGCCTCTCTTTTACAGTAGAAAGACTAAGAGGACCATTAATTCTCAGAAATATGGTCTGCCGTGTTGGGTGTCCTCCAAGGGATGGGAAACAATTTGCCTCTGGCTTCATACAACTTCTCTCTGAACTGTGGCTCTGAGCACTGATCACAGGTGTGTATGCCTGGCACTTTTTAAAGAAAAATAAAATTTCGGTAATGTGTTTAGGGGGAAGTCCTTGGAAGGAGGAAGCCCTTCTGAGTGGCGTTTATAATCCCCATCCCTTCCCATTCACCTCTGTGGCCTTCAATCTCTGCTCCTGCTGCACTGGCTCTGCCCTCAGGTGCCCCTTGTTGTGAAGGTGCTGGGGCTGGGCTCCTCTTCCAGCACTGAGGTGATGGCTCCTGGGCCAGCCCTGGTCACACTGGCATGTGGGGCAGTGATGCGTGAAGCAGTCTATGAGGTGCCTGATGCCTGGCAGATCTGCCAGCTGAGGCCTGCAGACCCTCACTAGCCCAGCTGCGACAGTGCCAGCACCTTCCTAACATCATTCTCCAGTGATGCTTGTACTCTGGGCCCCTAAAGAGTTGTAAAACATGAAGGGGTCAGTTTCGGCATCTCAGAATGGTACTAATCAGCTAATGCCAGTAGTTGTATTAGAATCACAGAATACCCTGAGTTGGAAGGGACCCACAAGGATCGTAGAGTCCAATTCCAGCTCCACACAGCACCACCCAAGATCTAACCCCCTCCCTTCAGCAGCTTGTGGCCATGACCACTGCTCTGGGGAGCCTGTTCCGTGCCCACCGTTGCAGAACCTTTTCCTCACCCCCAGCCTGACCCTCCCCTGACACAGCTCCATGCCGTTCCCTTGGGTCCTGTCGCTGTCCCCAGAGAGCAGAGCTCAGCGCCTGCCCCTCCGCTCCCCTGGGAGGGAGCTGTAGGCCGCCACGAGGCCTCCCCTCAGCCTCCTCTGCTCTGGGCTGAGCAAACCAAGAATGTTGTAGCATCAGCACTAGGGAGGAGAGCCTGCATCTTTGGCAGGAGGTGCTTGTTTTCCCAGTGCTCCAAAAAGTTGGGCTAAGAACTTGTAGAGCCAGAAGCATGCAGCTTCTTCCTGGACGTGGGCTACCAGGGTTCTCCCTACCCTTCCCTTCTTGCCTGTGGTAGGGCTGCAGGAGTTAAAACCCATGGCTCTGTAGTGTGGCATGTGGTGAGCAGATAACTGACAGGGCACTGTCCTTACTGCTGCTGAGTACTGTGCTTATCAGCATTTTTTTTTTTTTTGCCTTAATCTTCATTATGGATTAAAACTATACTTAAATGATTACAACCTAATCCTAAAAAATGTTTTAATTTTGAGCTAGACTCAAATGCAAGGATGTGGCTGAGACCTATGCTTTAAAGAGGAAATGTGTTAAACATTTGAGTCCTGACCAGTCACGGTCAAAGAAAGAATGAGTTGACAGCAAATTTTTTTAATCTAACATTAACATTGCTTTGACAATCTTGATATCTTTCTCACCCCTATATTATGCTTTGAATGACAAATCTTCCATTGTTGTCTGTGCACATGAGTTATTTGTTTACATATTCATTTTCTTTAATTCTGTGGTGGCCTTGTGTCAGTGGGAATTCAGGCAGCAGCTGAAATTTTATTGCCTGCATATACAAATGAATACTATCATGCTTCATGGACTGTGAAGTTTGGATTGTATCTCGTAAATGAGTAAGTGGTTTTTATAAATAATTAGTCTTCTGCTTAATTAAAGGACTAGATTTTCCAGAACGTTTGTCACGTGGTGTGTGTATATGGTGATGATGTTTTTAATTGAATGTGGGAAATAATCAGCTTGTTTAAACTTTTAGCTGATACTGCCTCATCGTGCAAAGTGTAGCTGATGAATTTAATTTGCTATGTACTAAGGTATTGATTAAATGATGAGAATTCCTTGGGAGACAGGAAGTTATTTGGGAACTTAGAATGCTGCTAGACTTGGTTGTGCCGGTGGAAATGGCTTTCTAAATGTTACTGTGTCTTAAACAGTGCAGTTAAATTTAATCGGGCTTTATTATTTTTAATATAAACGGCATTTCACTTTTGGTGGTGGACCCTCTACTTCGACTTTATATTCTATTTACTGGCAAAGTAGCTTCTGATTTTTGTGGATTACTGGCAAGCTAAAATGCAATGAGTTTGCCTGTAAATGTTCTATCATCTCAATTTTTTCATGTTAAAAATAAGAACCAAAACAGCTCCCCTCCCCCCTCAAGATTCACATAGGAGCTTTCACTGAAAAAATCTATAAATGGCTCAGTCTCTTATTAGAAATATTATCATTTGTGTTATGGAAACTCATGGATGACTTTCAGCAATGCGCTGTCACTAAAAGGCTGCCAGATATCAAGACCTTTCTTCCTTCAGAAGAAACTGCTGATGGTTGTGTGGCAACCCCCTGTGGGTGTGGTTGTTTTTTAGTCTATGATTTCATTTGAAGTTGTGTTTTTAAAAATGAAAGATTTTAGTATGTTTTACTAAAATAAAAAATGTAAAATAGAATTCTGTCTTGTGAATAAATTAGTGTTTCAGGTTTGTGATACTTTTTTTTTTTCTTAAGTGCCACCTACTGGTATTCATAAAATTTGCATTCATAAAAATTTGCATTAGTAAAATTTACATGTCTTCAGAAATGGCACAGTAGTGTGTGCATATATATATATGCTTCTGTGGATTGAAATCCCAGTAAAGAAAAATGAAAAGAACCAACAAGAAGCGAGTAATTTGCAATTTTACTATTTGGATAAACCAGATAAACCCACATGCTGTTACTGGTTGCATCCCAGCTCCTTTTTGTAATGGAAAAGTATTTATTGGAAGTACATCCTCATATATATATATATATTTTTTTGCAATTGCAATACTACTGTATTTTTTTTTTAATTTGGCAAATGTGCTACTTATCCAATGTGCCTTTGATCATAAATCTCAGATTAGAGAGGAAGAAAAAGCTATTTTTCAGGAGGTACTTGTCTATCAGTGATTTTACAGTTCAGTTTCACTAGTCTGTGGAGTTCTGTGAATATGCAATTAGACTGAAGTGGTGATTTTATTGGGGCTGTTACCCAAACCTCCCAAATCACCACTAAAGTAATGAATGAGTCCTGTGCTCAGAGGGAAGGTGCGCTGGGGAAGGGCTGCTCTGCCTCTCCACTAGTCCTGTATAAAGATCTCCTGTGCAAAACCTGATTATTTCATCCATGTTTTGACAGATTTGTGTAGTTCTAGCACATACAGGAAGCCTTATGCTTGTTTCCTAATGCTGTTACTTTGGCTGACTCAGCTGGGTCTGTTACCTTTGTTCTTTTTTCCTATGGCAACGTGATTTAGGCAAACCTGTACAGTTTCTGATTTAAAAAAAAAAAAAAAATCTTTACATCCAGAGCTCACAGCATGCACAGTGAAGAAATGATAGCATGAGAAAAAAAGACTCACATACTTGAATGTATTCTACACAACAATGTTTTCTGTAAAACTTTCCCCAGAACTCTGACAGTACCACTGATTTTTGCTCTTAGAAGGTGCTTGCTGTCATCTCTTCCACCTCTTTTTTTTTTTTTTTCCCCTCCAAGCTTGTTCTCAGCTTCTGATATATTGTTCTATTTTTACTATGAAGTCTAATGACTTCTTGATTATGGTGTTCCATTCCATCCTAGACTTGTATCTCTGCAGAATGTGTGTTCCCAGTCCATGTACTGCTGAGGGCAGTTCTCCACTTGCTGGACGCCTTTGTTTCCTAACAGATCCTTTCTGTAGTTTGGACTGTACCTTTATCTCCTTCTTCACAACGTGTTCCTTTGGCATAACTCTTTGGAGTCGGGAAGAAGAAAAATAAACTCCAGTGTGTATGGCATTTGTAAAAACAACACATTTGACCTAATTTACTGTTTTGAAGCCCAAAGCAGTATATGCTTTGAGGCAGCCAGTCCTTGGAGAATGGCAAAGCTATACCTTTAAGCACTTTTCCTTCACCTTTTCAGATGTTGTATTAAACCAAACAAAGAAATCCCTCAGCATTACACTTATTTATTTATGTTTTTAAATTCTACAGGCATCCATTTTCTTCTTGCTGTCTACTGTTCTTTTCATAGAATCACAGAATGGCTGAAGTTGGAAGGGACCTTAAAGCTCATCTAGTTCCAACCCCCCTGCCATGGGCAGGGACACCTCCCCCTGACCAGGTTGCTCAAAGCCCCAGCCAACCTGGCCTTGAACACCTCCAGGAATGGGACATACGCAACTTCTCTGACTGTGGATTTTTTTTTTTCTTTTCTCTCCAAGAACTAGATGATGACCTGTCATGGCTCTGTTACAAAAATGAATCATTAATGAAAATACAAGCAACAAAATAAAGGAGAAAGGCATCCTTCAGTTTCATGGAGTGTCTTGCAGCATGGTGTGGAGTTGTTTGCATGCTCTCAGCTAGCAGTGCCCCAGCAGAGCAGCAGGCTGCCTCCTTTATGGTCTATTTGTTCCTGAAAAAGAAGCACCCTGTGGGTTCCTCGTCTCTTAAAGTATTTAGAAGCAACAAGAAGACTGGATTCCTGAAACTGTGTTCTGAGATGATTATGCTGTTTCCATTGCAGTGGACTGTGAGACATTCTGTGGCTGAAATGTCCTACTTGTTTAAAAAAAAAAAAAAAAAGTACGCATGTGTTTCTGAGATACTTGGATGCTTGTTGGGGATGTGATATACTGACAGATGCTGTTGGAGAAGGTTTGCAGCGGTGCTGTTCCAATTTAAGATTGTGAATGTGGCTGTAGAAACTGAGTTTCAAGGGGTCAGGTATATCAGACAGAGCAGTGAAGCTGGGAGTGGCACTTGGGGAGCCCCTGGGCAGGGATGGCGGTGTTGTGGTGGTGCCATCTGCCATCGCTGGTTTGATTGGTGAGCACTGTGCATGGATCCTGTGAGCTTCAGAATAATCAAGTCCTTTAAAACAGATAGGGATGACTATCAGCGAATCCTGGGTAAGGTGATGAGAATTAGACTACAGGATCTTGAGCAACTCTGGGCTGATTCATATTGTTCTGGTTCAGATTAAACTGCAGTTATATGTTCTTTGTGCCACACTGAGCACAAAGCCTATCCCTGTTATCTCCTCAGTAATGTAGGATGGATAGTCTGGGTGCTGTAAGACCCCTCCCTAGGAACAGTGATGGACTTTCACACTTCCGTGTCATTTTCAAAAGCTTCAAATAGCTGAGTCCTTGGACTTTATTTTTACCTGGTGGGTAAAGCCGATAGATACACTGCAACTGTTTCTGAACTCCTGTGTTCTTTACTTCCAGCAAAAATGTGCCATTGCCAGCACACGAAATATCCACAGCTATTGTTGAAGTGGGTTTTATAGCTTTTATCCTGTTTTTCTGTGCATCAAGCTGCTTAAAGCTCTTGATCAAATTTCTGTGAGTGTCCAGAAACTTTGCCTGCAGATGTAACGTGGCCTTCTGGCGTTAACTGCGCTTCTCTCCCTTCTCCACTGCCTGAGGTTCATCTCTGCCTTATCTACATCTCTCATGTGTGTCTTAACGCCATCAATCAATCCTGGCTTTTCTTCCGAGGGATTTCCAGTGCCCTCTGTTCTGCCAGCTTCTAGAAACATTGGAAAGGGCCTTGTCTCAGTCTGTTCACTCCGTTATGCAACACAGAATGAGATTTTGAGCTGTCAAAGTCTATCTGATAGCACCTACTGACTGCCTCTTTCAGTGGTGCTGCCTAGTCACGACTAAAGGGCCCCTTAGTGAAAAAGCAAACATGCAGGATGGTAAGTAGCAATGATGAGGTGTAACAGTTCAGTGTCTGAGCATCACAGCTAATGAAGCCTGATTTCATTAGTTGTCTGCTGGCCCCTAAATGCTGTTCTGCCAGCACCCTGGAGAAAGCAGCCTCCCTTGCAATGGTGGAGGTGGGCACAGCACCTGGGTATGTGCCTGGCAGTCAGCCGCTGCCAAGCAGTACTTTGTGAGCGACTGCAGGGCCTTGTTCTTGGTGCAGCATCAGCTAGTGATGCTTCCCAGCAGCTGATTTGCACTAAATGTGTATAAGCGTAATTATTCTCAAGGTTTTTTTCCCTTTAACGTTTGTCTGTAATCATCCAATAGACTTACAGAATGATGGGCAGATAATGTGTTAAAATAAGTTTAATTTCCTTAGGGAATCCTATGGGTATTTAAAAAAAAAAAAAAAAAAAAAAAAAAGAAATTGTTTATCTGTACTTCTTAAATTGCATAATTCAACTTGTGTCATGGAGACAGCAAATAGTTGTAGTTGGAGGTCCTTACTCATGGCTGTAGTGAAAAATTGCCCCTAACATAAAAGTTTTTCTTACATCACACCTGCTTTGGATTGACTTTTTTCATTCTTCTTGCTGTTTTCATTGCTATTTTGAATACCCAGTGATACAGCTAATAGTAGGAACACCCCACTGTGTGGGGCACTATGTGGGGGTAGAATGGTAGGTAGCCTCTAAGGGCTGAGGTATTGTTTTAAAAAATAACAAAATCTGCCTCTGACAGGAAGATGGTGTTGCTAATTTGCAGCATATCCCTGCAGCTGGTGTGTCTGAGATTTTTTTTCCAATACTTCGTCAGTAGATAGGAATCATAATGCTGGCTGCAGACAGCAAATCTTATCAGCAGAGCGATGGAGAGCTTCAGAAACAGGCTGGGGTGTAAACCTTGAAGATCTGTACAGCTCAAACTTGAGAGGGAGAGGAAAGGCTTCCTGTAACGTTTCTGTACTGTCTGGTAGTCTGATAGAAAATGACATAACCTTCCTTTCATCATCTAAAGAAGTCAGCCACAATGAAAATGTTTCCCTAGTGGAAGTTGTTTTGTGAAAACAGACTGACAAAAAAAATTGCTTTCATGTATGTTTATACTCCACGATACCCGAGTGTCCTGATTTGCTCAGTTCAGTAATGTCGGGGCTTATGCATGCTCCTTTGTTGCTTAGGGTCACCTTACTTTACAAATAGTTACTTCGTTTTCCTACAGCTCTCTTACTATCCTTGGGATATACCCTCTCTCCGCCCCAACCTGAAACCCAAACGAACCCACCCCTCATTCCCAAAAGCTTGTGGTAAGTATCTATATATAGGGTAACAGTTGCAGCATTCAGATTTTTATCAGTCGCTTTACTCTTTGAAGGCTTTGGATCATGATTTCACTTCTAAGCTGAGGCAAATCCACTCTGTTCAGTTGAAGGCCACACAAAAAGCATGCTGTGCTGTCAGCTGGCTGTAGCTTTATGATATGTTGGCAATGATGGTAACAGCCTATGCGAATAGATCTGGTAAAAGCAGAGTAACCTTATTGTAATTCTTTGTGCTGTATATCGTAGATTGCAAATCACACTTTAATTTATTCATACTTGCTTGGTTTCATAGCTGTAATGCCAATATATTCTGTGGTACCCATACCCTGAGATGCTTATGATCCACACTGTCAGAGAGCCCACAGACAAGCTGTAATGCGAAGCTTGGCTTTTTGGATAGAGTCTGCAACTAGTATATGACATGCTATTCTGACCTTGTATGGCCGATGGGCAAGTTAACCTCACTTGTTATTTCTTTCTTCCTTGAGGGTAAAGCTGTTTTCATCTCTTGGGACATGAAGCCAGCTTCTGAAAGCTTACATTAACAGCTAGATCCAAACCACAATTGAAGTGGAACAAAGTAATGTGTTTATGAACTACAGAGAACAAATATAAAGGGGAAAAAAAAACACAAACATGTAAGTTCAAGTTGCTGCTATGTTCTGGTTGGATAAACTCACCTCAGCAGTCTTAGGCCATCTGGATTGGCACTCGCTGACCCATAAGAACACTGATGCATGTTGGGTATGGTGTAAAAGTGGGGTGTGCTAGCTGCATAAGGTAGCTATGCAAGATTTTTTGGATGTTTTATCATGAACTAATGTTATGAATACTTATTTGGGGCAACAAAGCTTGAGATGCAGAACTGGAACAGCTGGTACTGTGACAACTACAAACAAATTTATAGGCCATGAGTTTTTAAACATCATCAGCAGACAGACTGTTTATTCAAAGGTAGGCACTTGGAAGAGGACATGAGAAAACTGCCTGGTTTGCCCAAGGACAACCTCATATGTCTCTTGGGAGATGTGCTGTCTGCTCACAGCGTTTTCAAGTGGTTGGATCTGCAACAGTTAAGCTACTTGCATATATGCTGTATGAGCATCCTCAACCCAGTTTCAGTGGGGAGGGAGCTGCTTTGCCCGTGGGCAGGTCTGCCCACACGGGCAGCCTGTGGGGGGTCTGCTCTGCGTGGTTTTCAGGGGGTCAGAAACCATGGGAGTGTCTGCAGTGTGCAGCCTGCAGGAAGCATCTTGCCAGCTCCCATGCTGTTCAAATTGCTGGAGAGGATGAGCCCTCCATTGCAGAAATTCAAGATAGTGAGGGAGGGATTAAAGCTGCTGTCAGACTCTGGTTTTCCATCCCTTGAGCATGTATTTTCTCCTCTTTACAACTTCATGGAGGAATATTTTTCTTCATGATCTTACCAGAATCAATGCTTTTNTTTCTTTTTTTTCTCAAAATATATTTTTTTTTTTTTTTTTTTTTTTTTTTTTTTTAATGTTTCTTAACAACCACTTTTGGATGACTCTTCAAGTTCTGCACAACTATCTCAGTTTTCATCTTTATTGTAGATGTTTGCATTCGAGGCATTTTGGAGAGTTTTAACCTGCTTGCAAGCTTTAGTTTCCCTTTGGGTTGCAGAAAGCCTTGCTTTTTCATGCAGTTGGGTTTTGTGACTGTGCAGAGCTGTGCATGTGTTGTCCCTTTTGACCATGGGTGAAACTGGGCAATCTGTCGCTTGTGGCTGCACGTGCTTCTGCTTTCTTTAAAGCACACACTGGTCCCTAGAAGGTGTGTGTGGGATCCTCCACCTCTTCTGGATATTTGGTGCCCAGAGGTAAGCGGAATTGCCATGTTGGCTGAGAAACATAAGCCAGGCATTCTGGGGGAGTAGTTTGCCTGTAGAACTCCTATTTTATCCTCCAGCTGTGGTCCTAAATCAGTCTATGGATGATTCTGAAGTTGTTGACCATATGAGCTTTCAATGAATAAATAGAAGCATAAGAGACTGTTTTTTTTTTTT
>VXAV01010686.1:120364-132509 GCA_013399715.1 Alectura lathami | reverse complement strand
TTTTTTTTTTTTTTTTTTTTCTTCTTTCTTTCCCTTTAGACTCCTGTATCTCAACAAGACAGGACAATTCAGATTGTTCAGATTCAGAAGGTAACTTAGTTTGATAAAGCAGCTAGATCAGGTTTCAGAAGTTTGATGCAGTTAAAGGGCAGTCAGTGATGAGCCAGAAGCCCATCCCTTTCTTGTCTCCAGACCTGGAGATACAGACCATGGCTCTCAATGCTTTGATGTGATGATCTGGTAGCAGAACCACTTTTAGAAGCTTTTACTAACTGACCTGAGTTCAAGGAGACCTGAAGTTCCTCTGTATTACGTTCATATAGGCTAATGGTGCTTTGGAATATGCTGCAAGTGAAGAGCAAAGCTAGTTTTCTCGCTGAGTAACATACCCAGAGAAGAGGATGGACGAGTGTGAGAGAAGACTGCAGGATGGGATACAAAGAATGTATAAATTATCATTTAATTCTGCTTTGATACTTTTTTTTTTAGTATTATCTTTGCATGTCATATACTAAATATATGGTAATTACATATTTGGAGATGAAATGTGTTTTAATATCCTGTCTGAAGTTCTGTTTGGAGAAGAAGAAGGTAATATTGTTAGCATCTTGCTGATTTGTTTTCAGATCTAGGAGTTGGAGATATTACTGTAGAATCAAAGGTAGCACACTGTAGACAACAATGAAACTAAACATTCAGGATTTTCATATTATGAGTTTCCTCTGGATGTTCCCTTTATGCAATAAGACCGAACAGAAACGAAAAGGTGCGTAAAACTTGATTAGCTACTGCAATTATGCCTGTGTCTCTGCTTAAACATGAGACCGCAGTGACTGCATTTGGTATTTTATCATAGAGACATAATGTTCAGAACATTCATTTTTAAGCAAAATGTTAAGCAAAAACTAATTTTTCATTGTACAGTCTAATTTTCCATTAGGCAGAACTTAAGGTGTGTTCAAAGTTATTTCTAATCCAAGTAGACTCTGCTTCCCTGTAAACTCCAAAGGGACGAAAATAGGATAGCACCTAATTCACAAGGTCATTGCTGGCTGTACAAAACCCTGGGACAGCACATCTTCCCTCTTTCGTGCTGTACTGTCACTTGTGCAGACTCACAGGTGAAGTCAGGCATTTCCCACAGTGCGGATGGCAAAGTCATCGATGACACATTGTCGGCATGCTGATGGCTGCGGTGTGTGTTGGCTGCCCTTGGGGAATGCAGGCTTGCTCCTACCAGTTGTGTTGCAGAACTGCAGCTAGCAGCTTTCTCTAAATAAAGGAAAATATCGAAATTTTCCTTCGGTCCCACCAAGATGTTTTTTTTTTTTTTTTTTTTGTGCTTGTAACTGAAGCTTTAAAAGTTTTTTGGGAAAATAGACATACTGGAGAAATAGCTGTGCCACCTGAGCTTGCATTGGAACTATTGTTATTGTCAGTATTCCTGTGTTGGTGTTGAGGACCGTCTTACATCTAACAGACAAAAGCCTAGAAGACTCTGACTTCTAAACTTATGATGTTATGATTTTCCCCTCTTTTTCTTCTCTCTTAGTCTAGTTAACACGAACGCTTTTTTAAATGTAACCTCTTGTACAGTGTATATGTAAGGAGTGGGAAGCTTGTGAAGGGCCAAATACTTGTAACACTGTCAACATTTTCCAGAATTCTGTTTTGTTGCCTTTTGCTAGCCTTTCCATCAAAACCTTGCCTCTTTTCCCCTCTTGTCTGCTTGGATCCTTTTAAAACTCAGTGGTGCTCTTTTGCCATTTAGTATGTGAAATTTTCATGTATAGTAGATGTGTCCAGCACCATTATTCTCCTCTTTCTCCTTCAGTGTAGTACAGCATTTTTGATTTCATTGTTCTAGCTATCACATATATGTTACAGAAAAATGCCTGCACTGCAGTATTATTGAGGCAGGTCTGTGCTGACCTGTTAATTTTTGCATTACTGAAGACAGCATGCAGTTTTTCTCTTAATGGCAAGAAATCACCAGATGGCCTTGCCATAGCTCATTGTTCTTTATAGTACAGTAGCAAAGATTTAACTCCATGGAGAGAGCAAGTGCTGGAATTGGATTCAAATAATACACTGATAAGGCTTACTTGGGGTGAGACATTTGTCTTTCTTCTAATAAGGTAAGTGCCATTCCCTGGTTTCTCATAGCTAACTTCTTTTGCTTTATTTATGTAAGTTGGATTCATGACCATGATGAGAGGGAGTGTGTGTTAAGCAGGTGATTAATTATCAGTAGGTAGAAAAGCATGTAGTTAGTTTGGGAAAACCAGAGCTTCAGTAGCACTGAGCCTTGCACATAATGATGCACACAGAGATGCAAGAGGTAAATAAGCACTTAAATTCTCACTGACTTGGGTTGGCAGGCACTAGAGAGCCTTCTCTGAGGTCTAGAGGGGAAAAATTTTGGGTGTAGATCAAAAATACTCTTTCACTGGCCAAGATCTTCTTGTCAGTAGTTTGCCCTGTAGTTCCCGGTGTTACCAGTGTCTGACAGCATCTGGGAGCCTGTAGGTGATGCACCAGAGCCAGTGAATAGCATGTGCCACCTGGCTCACTGTGAAGTGGTGAGATACTGAAGACAGAAAAAACNGAGGTAGGTGAAGAATGTTTAAATTGACTATTTCCACTAAGAAAAGTTGATTCATCCACACTACCCCAAAAAAAAAAAAAAAAAAAAAAAAAGAGGCTTCAGTGGCAATACTAATTCTGTGGCACATACTGAAAAGGCTAATTGATCCTATGCTTGTGTGGTGCTGAAAATTATTTTCTGCAGATGAAGGTAGAGTTGTGGGCCTAGGCACAGAAGCTGGGAAAACTTCAACTGATACTCCTGGAAAAACATTGTCTCCAGGTCTGGCCCATGGCTGTCCCTGCTTCCCATGCTGAATCCAGTCCCCAGTCAGCTGGACGGTGCTACTGGGTGGATGTGGGCAGATTTCTCTCCCACTGTTTGCAGTGCTTTGCCAGAAGCGTGTTACCAGAGGAAGGAGCAGCTCCGTGGCCTCCTCTCCGGAGCAGACCCAGTGGCTGCGGTCGGTCCCTGCAGTGCCCCGAGCGCTGGGCCACAGGGCGCATTGTCCCTGCGTACACCACGGCCTGTCCTGCTGCACTTTGCAGGAGCGTCTGGGCCGCAAGCTGCAGGCAGGACAACTGTCATTTGAGATCTCACAGGGCTGCGCTGCCCCTTGTTCAGGTGGGCTGGCTGGAAGAAGGGGCCTTCCGCCTTTTCTCCATCGCAGGTGTCCTGATGGCTTGGCCCAGGAGCTGTGCATCCATCTCTTGAGGCTCCCCAAAATATTGCGCAAAGCTGATACTAGCAGAAAGTCCTTTTAGTTCAGTTATTGTTTCTTTATATATATATATATATATATATTTATCTGGCTTTCTTCCCTTCCGTATTTTCTTCAAATAATCATGTCTGGTGAGGTGAAGTGGCTGGCAGAGCCCTGCATTGACAACAGGGTGGGCATCTGTGAACTGTCCTCTTCGTTTTAACTCTTAATGGAGGGCGGAGGGTATAAGAGAGTCTTATGAGTCTCATCCAGCCCTAGATTAAACCATTTCACTTCTGCTGTATTGTTTTCTACTTAGCGATTTCTTATGAATGGTTTTTGCAGTTTGTTTTGGGCATAATTCTCATTAGTGTCAGTGAAAGTGAAACATAAGAATTGACAGGACACCAGATCTGACCTAAGTCTATACCATGCCATTTATGAATGCATAAGGAAATTAATGCGCTCCACTTTATAAGCATATATAAAATATATGCAGAGTATATGGAGATTTATTTTTAAAGTGAATACGGGCATTAAGAGTGAATAAAATATGCCTATTTACCTCTGGTAGTAAATTCCTGTAAATTACTTTCTCTGAACTGAACTCCATTAGTTATATCATTTGTTGCCTAATAATGTGTTCTCCCTTGGTAGAAATCATATCATAAAATCTCAAATTGGGGTAATTTGATAGTCCTGAACCAGAAATAAATTAAACCTGACAAATCTGTCATAAGCTGTAAATTTTAATAGAAGCCTAATCTAAGCTTTCATGACTTTGTCAAAACCAATAACGTACAGCAGCAAGTTCTAAAAGTGGCTGTATCATAATGCAGAATTGCAAAGGTTAACAGATTTTTAAGACCCAGCTGCTAAGTTGTGTACATTTTAAAACATCTTTAGCAGAAGGGGTATTTCGATTGACTGCTGAAAAATGCTATTTGCTAATGTTTGTTGGAAAATGTTTTTCTACCACTAATTCCATCAAATAATTCCTTTATTTACTGAAATACAGTACTGTATATGTAAGTGATGACAGGATAGAATTTTGGCCTGAAGCAAGTAACAACCATATTGAGCTTCTTTCCCTCAAATGTCTGTTGCACTCAGCATGACGTGTTTTGTGCCTCACATTTGAAAGGCCTTCCTAAAATGCTGTAACCATAATAAGTGTTTGGAGAGCCTGAATGAATTCCCAAGATTTTAATCAATCATCCTTGATCTTTCCTCCCTATACGTGCTATTTTCAACTCTCTCCCCAGTGACAGCACTGTTCCTTTCTTCTCTTCCCTGTGTGCCTGTAGAATTTATTTCTGATTAAATGTCAGTGTAGCCCCACAAGACATCAGGCAGAAAAAATGTAGTTTTAGCTAAATGAGGCTTTAACTGCTGCACCAGAATTCTTGTTTCGTAGATGATATGCATACAGAATCAAAGGCGTTTGTGACTGACAATATGTACGGACATTGGGGTTATCACAGATTTGTAACAGTCAGATTAACAGACATATTTCTGTAAAAACAATATAGTGGAATTGTAAAAGTTTCATAAGAAGTCTTCTTAAAATTCAGCACAAACTATTTGACTTCAAGGACGATTATGCTGAGTTAAATCAAAAGAAGAAACTGTACTAGTAAAGAAAAATCTGCGATTTGTTGGTTTCTTACATTGGGAGTCACCTCAAAAGAGAAAAAAGTGTTTTCCAAGGAGAGCAAATAGGGAAAACTCAGGTCACAATGTGATTCAAGAATGGTGGTTGAGGGATAGAAGAGAAGTAATAGCTGAAATTTTGTACCAAGTGAGTTTGACATCATCCTCTAATTACAGTAAAAGTGTTGTTGATATTTGGCTCTTATACGTGGGAGGAATTTTTAAGGCAATTCAGATTATAGACAACAAAGCATATTTATGTATTGTGATTTTAGCTGTGGATGATCTCCAACCACTAGCACATTTGTACTAATTTTAAAAATGAATAAAAATGAAGTAGAAAAAACTGAACTTTTCTGCTAAAGTTAGAAATGGTCTAACTTTTCCTCTCATACGAAAAAAGAACTCACAAAGCCTTGTGTACCTTTAAGGAGCAGTGTTCACTCATTTCTTTAAAAAGCTTAACTTACTGAACATTTTAACAACTTATGTAGTACACTGTGGTAATTACATCATGGTTTCTTTTTGTGATGCAGGATGAGTTATGGCCATCTTGATTTCCAAATCAGTCTGTGTTTCTTGAAAATCAAATCATATTATGTATTTAGGAGATTTATCTCTGAATATTGACTAGATACATATTGTACAAGATGACTGTAAGCATTTATTCTCCCTTTCTTCCCCAAGAATTCTTCAGAAAGCTACCATTTGGTAACAGTGATCCGTTTGTTTAAGCTAATCAGGAGCAGACATAGTTATCTCTGTCTTTGCAGATCTGGGTAAGATTCTTTGAAGAGAAGAGGTGCTACTGTGTGTGTTTTTTTTTTTTTTCTTTTTCAGCTGATATTTGGCTGGAAGCCATTTCTTTTTTTTAAATAAAATGTCTGAATTTCCTGCCAGATGACTACTTATATTACTCCCAACCATCTTAAAACTGTGACATGTAATTTTTCCTGATGGTAGCCATAATTTGACATCGTACTACAAAATAGAATTCCTTGTTGAACATGATAAAAATCGATCCCTATTAAAAAAATAACAGAAAGTATTAATTATGTTTTTTCCTCTCTTAAAAAAAGAAAAACACGTCTTTGGATCTTCAGCTGTAATTTCTGTCCTCTTTGTTTTTTCACCTTTCCCTTTAAAGGGACCAAAGGCATCTGTAGCTATTAGAAAAAAAAAAAAAAAAAAAAAACTAGGAAGGAAACATATGCATCAATTTATTTCTTAATATTTTAAAAATGATTTCTTCTGCGCGACCAGGAATAAATTCTGGACTGACCACGAAGAAATTAAATTCTGATGGCTTTAAACTGCATTTGCATGCTTCTGCATTAGGAAAGGGAGGATGCCAAGGGCAACTGTGTCTGGGGTTCTGCTTCCACTTCCCCAGGATCTGTGTGTCTTCCTGCCTGGAGACTGTGTGCCCTGGCCCTGGCTCAGGGATGCCTCCTAGCAGATTTTTGAGCACCTCTTTGTAAGACAGATGCTGTATGGTTGTCTATTACAATATCCACACTTGTTCATTCCTCGTAGGATGTCATTACTTTGCATTAACACCATTGTTGGTGGGTAAGGATGAAACTGGCATAAAAGTCACTCCTGACAGGTAGGATTTGTTGACACATATTTTATGAAATCTTAAATGAGAATGATTTGATTTGGTAAACCTGCTTATTTTAATTTTATTTTTGCTAGCTCAAATGAATCTGACTTGTTTCATGTATTCATATATTCCACGTATACTATATTTTGTAACAGCTGTTATTGTTTAAGCAGGGTACTCAGCCCAGTAACTTCTGCCTATATGTGCTCTTATTGTGAATACCGTAAAACTACATGGTGTCATTTGGGTGATGTGGTCAAATCATGCACCCTGCTGGAGCTGATGAAAAATATTTCTAGTAAATTTGGCGTGGTGGCAGCAGGAACTGCTGATGGGGAAGTGGGAAGGAGAGTGCTTTCTGCTCTGCTCTGGGGGGTTTGGCCAGTTGAGGCTATGAAGAAAGGAAATGTCTGAGAACAGAGACAGGAGCAAGAGCTGAGGTTCTTTGGAAATGCTCTGTTCTTAAGATCAGTTTCCATCTTGGTTAAGACACACCAAAACTTAAACTGATTTTTTTTTTTTTTTAGTTATATTTGTTTTTGAACAAGACTTTAGCTTCTTGTACAGATGGCTGGATTTTTTTTCTTCTTTAATTCAACCAGTCATCCTTGGATAACTAAAAGTAATAGAGAAGCTTGTTTTAGAATTAAATTACATGAAGTGCTTTGCACCTCCTAGGTCTCTCCCTACCTGCCTCTCCATTTCACTGTGCTCTCACATCTCTCCCCTGCCTGCAGCCTTTCTCAGCAATGAGAAAGTTGTCTTTGAGCTGTCTGGGAGCTGCACGAGTACACACGTCGTGGGCTGGTGCCTGCGCCATGGCCAAGCTGCTGTGCTCTTGCTGTTCTCTTGCCTGCTGCCTGGCCCACGAGTATTACGAGGATAACACCGTAGCTGTTTCTCTTGTTTTGATGGTTCTTGGCTTTGACGAGCAGTGGCAGAGGTTGCCTGGAGAGGTTTTGGAGTCTCCCCCTTGGAGATCTTGAAAAGCTGCCTTTTTGTGGCTCTGGGCACCCTGCTCTGGGTGTCCCTGCTGGAGCAGATGGACCCAGAGGTTCTACCATGCTGTGATTCTGGCATTGTTACCATAAAACAGACAGTAAGTGAAACTTCCTCTCCCTGGGTGTTGAGAAGGAGGAGGGGATGATGTATGTGTTGGTCGTGGTTATTTTACTGCAGCCAGTGAAACCATTTTAGTGCTGAGAGTCTTTAGGGATAAGCTGCCTCTTTCTGTTTTTAAGAGGGCAGTAACACCAACTTGCTCTAAAAATGCAGACACCAGTCCTGGTGTCAGTAGAAGTAAGAATTAAAGGCAGGACAGATGTTGCCTTGGTAATAAATTCATAGAGGTTTTTTCTTAAACACATAAATTTAGTCAAATGATTAGTGAAACAAACTGTAAAATTGATGTATGTCAGACATCTGGCTCATGCTGAACTTTTAGTTTACATTTGGTATTTTAATGCATGACAGCAAATGTGTGATAATGATTGAGTGGCTCTCAAAAACATCAGCAAAAATTACAGGTTTCTGAAACTGTGATGGTGAAGAGATGACTTATTTATCATAATCGATGTTTTGTCCAGCTCTTTATTGATCATAATTTCTAACACAGATACAACAATGCATTCTAACAATGCATTTCTGTGTATGTAGAAGCATACAGCTTTAGAAACATTGTTGACATGAAATGTTTTGGATGAAATCTGAGCCTATGATTAGGCTATGAACAGTATAGTTTACTAAGCAATATTTAACATAGTTTTGAAGCTTACGTGTTAGGGGAAAAAAAAAAAAAGTGTTTTAAATAGCCTAATAGCAGTCCAGATAAGATACATCTACAAACAGCAGAGTAAGGAAAGCATATTTGGTTCAGAATTGGAGATCTTTACTGATCTAATGCAACCAGGAAATTAAATAGGAATCTGATAAGTGATGTTCTGGAATTTCATTATGTGATTTGCATAGAAACTCTTGTACAGTATGAAAAAGTAACAAAAGAAACATGGAAAACCATGACCAAAACCTTACCACCTCTGTGGAAAAAATCCCTTAGATTTTTTAATCAATCTGCCACTACATAATAGATTTAATAAACACAGTTGTCTATCCCAGGATGAAGAACCAGAACAAATGTATGTCAGTTCTATTTGAAAATGTTCCCTAAACATTATTGATGAATGTAGTGAGTAAATAGCCTGGAAAAATGTGTTTGAAACTCCACTAGCGTAAGACAAAATTAAGCAGGTGACTGAGGCACTCATTGATTTGGAGCTGCACCAACCCATGACTTACAGTGGTAACTTTTAAAAAATGAAAGGTAGATTTACTGGCTCTGCTGCTACTTAATTTGTTTGGTTTTGCTTTGCAAATTTGAATGTACATCAGTGGTGTCACCTGTTGTTTCTACTGGTTTGATAATTCTAAGAAAATCAATGCAAAGAAATGGTGTTTATTAAGAGAAGTAACTGTAGCAACCCTTCAATGTTTGTCTGCAATTCTCAGAGAACTTGTTGGGATGCTCTGAGAAGTATAACAGGGAGAAGTCAGATGGCTCTGTGAATCACCTGTTGTTTTTCGGTGACTGATGTGGAGGCCCTGATGTGACTTACCGAGGTTAGGTTGTGAGAGGAGTTGCAGCCTACCCTGCTCTGTGCCGGCCCCCTGAGGAGCTTGCTCTCTTGGTGTCCAACGCTGTCAGCATTGAATTTAGGACAAACATGGAATTGTTTCCATTGAAAATGTAGAGGGTGGTAAGTCATCTGATAGTGAAACAGTGCAGAAAAAAGTTACTCAAGATTCACAGAGCCAGAGATAACTTAGGCTTGCAAAAGTGTAACTCCTCTAATCTAGTGTTTTAGAGAATTCAGCTGGAAGGGAAAAGTCTCAAATGCTGATTTTTCTTCAGCATTTATTTCATTTTTATTTATTTCATTTTAAGTAGCAATTAGGTGATCTGTATAAAAGAACTGGGAGTTCTGTGCAGGTATCCCCTCTTTTAGGTGGAGTGCCCCTGTCACTAAGCTCCAAATTGTATCCTTTGAATTGTCTCTTTGTGGCCTTGTAAATCTAGTGTTTTGCCAAGTGGATCTGAAATCATGACGGCTTGTGCTCTGCTCCTGCCTCCCTTCCTGGCTGGATGGTAACAGGTGGTCATGGCCCTCTTCTGGAACACGGCAGTGCTAAGTAGGGATTGGTACAGGCCTTGGAAGGTGTTCTCATCCGTACCCTGAAGAGTAGGATGTGAGCCCTTTCTTGTATTTAAAAGCAAGTGAGCTATGAATGGATGTTGAACTCGAGCAGCAGTGAGGTCCCTAGCCCTGGTGATGGTACTGTTCCAGGTGCCTCGCTGTCTTCAGCATGGGCAGGGTCCCCAGCTCCCCCCACACTTGCTCCATCCTAGGATTCCTGTGCCAGGGCCCCTCGCTCATCTGATGTGCTGCTTGGGGAGCTTTGGTGTGAGATGCAGGGCTGCAGATGGCTCCTCTTGGAGCCAGGCTCTTGAAGTTGTAGACCTTCAGCACTGCCACAAATACATCTGGGGAGCTGGTCCAGGCCTCTGTTAAGCTCCGCTGTCGTTAAATGGGAGTAGTCCCATTTCTTTCATTAGGTCTTTTAGCATGAATCTCTCAGGGCCGTTTAATGAATTCCTTGCTGAAGAAGCAGCCTTAAACCATAGCAGTGCTGCATGCGTACCCTTCTGGAAAGCTTGCTCTGGAGGGTGAAGCAGCTGTCTGTAGGATTAATTGTGGTCTGTCTTCATCCTGGTAAAGCAGGATGCTGAAGTGATTGGCAGTTGGCTTTAACATTTTAGCAGATTCAACCCGCAAGTAACTACAAAGTTAGCCAGTGAATGGATTAATACATGTGCTGTGTGTACACAGTAATGTTTATATTAAATTTGTCACAATTTTTCCTTTTTGTCTTACACAACAGAAAATTCTGACACACTGATTGTTTTGGAAGGTTTTCTCCCATTTTGATATCTGCTATACTTGTATCTGCGGACAAGTGTCCCCAGGAAAAGGAAGTGTCTAATTGTGATGTTTCCGCAACGTGACAAGAAATCAGAACCTATACAGATGCTGGCCTGCAGTGCAGAGCAGTAGGCAAATAGACAGGCACTAGTATTGTGTTTAGCACTGATGGAAAAGCAGAGAGTAGATTTTACACACCCATGGACAATAATGTGGGCCAACCCTATTTGCATAACCGGTGGGGGATAGAAATTATCACTGTCCAAGTGTTGCACTTTCAGTCTGTTGGCTGCTTGGTTCTGTGTAATTCTCAGCTGCTCTGAAAAAATTAAGGGGAAACGGGTGTTGCTCATCAGAGTGACTTCTGTGGTTTGACAGTCTCTTTATTTACCCTTTCCTCATTATACGTGAAATAGTGCTTTTTGTGTTTATTATTTTCCCCCAGTCTCCTGGATTAAGAAAGCAAATAATAGAACATGTTCTTGGATTCTTTGAGGCTCAAGACACCTTGTCACCTTAGCCTGAGGGACTTCAAGGCCTAGTTATGTGATTTGGGAGACTCTTGGAAAATCCTAAGTGGAATATACAAGCCAATTATGTCATCCAGAACTGAAAAATTTGACAAATTAAATTCTGTGTTTGGGTGACAGTGATGATGCTTAACTGTCTTTACTGAAATAGTACTAGTTCTACTCATTAGAATAGAATTCAGTCCTAGAGTAAAGTTGGTTCTGTGGATAATGTGTATCACAATAAAATCCGTCTAGTTTTGGCTCAAATTGAGAGTAATGCTCAATTAATTGGAGTTGAAACATTCCTGGTACTGAATACAACAGCTGACTATGCAGAGTGTACAGATGAGGAAGCAGGGTTTTTTTTTTTTTAATTTTTTTTTTTTTTTTTAAGGAACAAATAGATCATGGTTTTTCAAGGCTGCCTGGGTAATGGAGAAAGATCCCTTCACTCACAGAACCTCTCCTTAAAGCTGTCTCCACTTTTCATGAACTCATGTTACAGTGCTTTGTTAGAGATGAAAACAGCACAACTTGCATTGTTTGTATCAGTCTCACACAGGTTATTCCATGCATTCCAATTTCTGGTAACTCAGTGGTAGAGGGTAGACTTCAGTCATGTTTCAAAGTAATGATGTTCTTCTAGTAACTGGGCTGGGAAAATCAAGGGTTTGGGAGAGCTAGGATTTAGCTTGTCTTGTAAGAGTTAGAAGACACCAGTGGGTTATCAGGGATTCAGACGCCTTGTTTCCACTCTTGTGTCTGAAATAATTGAAAATAAAAGCTGTCAGCCTCCAGATTGTCTTATGTAAAACCATCAGCAAAACCAAAACAAAATAGGCATGATAGGATTATGGATGCGCATATATTTTGCTGGGGGATATTTTCATAAGGTTTATAAGGGAGGACGTTGACTTGCAGCTTTAGATCTTAGTAGTTTAGAGGCTGAGCAGGAAAAATGCTGACAATTTCTCAAATATGAGCTCATGTTTGGTACTGTTGCAGATTACAATGGTCATTTTGGAGGCTGATCAAAATCCTTAAAAATGAAATGCTTCTTAGTTTTTTTTTTTTTTTTTTTTTTTTTTTTTCCCCCTCTCACCACTG
>VXAV01010686.1:88219-118766 GCA_013399715.1 Alectura lathami | reverse complement strand
CCCCCCCCCCAAAAAAAAAAAAAAAAAAAAAAGGTATGAAACTCCAAACCAGCCTTCTAGTGAGTTAACAGATTTTATTTCTTTTCTTTAGGTTTGATCACAGGTTTTTGTAATTAATCTTTCCTCTGTCAATCCTATTTCAAGCTAAGATTTCAACAAATGATATCTT
Source organism: Alectura lathami (assembly GCA_013399715.1). Lineage (NCBI taxonomy): Eukaryota > Metazoa > Chordata > Aves > Galliformes > Megapodiidae > Alectura > Alectura lathami. Next base: position 118,597 of record VXAV01010686.1, on the reverse strand, counting down.
GTGCACTGAAGAATCATAAGATCTTCAACTTCGACTATTTTAGTATACTCTCAAGTGAGGGACGGCGCAGAACTGAGACTCAAAGCAGCATCACAGCCAATGCCAAGACTGTGTCCCTGAAAGTACTGCCTTGTCCCCAAAGTTATTTCTATACAGTACAAACACACCAATTTCTGTTCTTTAGGTAAAATTTTAATGTACTTTTCCCTCCTTAGTTGCTAGTGATCTGAAGAGCATCAGCCAGCCACATTGTGATGATTTTCTTAAGGTCTGTATGGAGAAACAGGTCATGCTGGAAGAAGAATAATAAGCACACTCCATGATTTTTTTTTTGTTTCCCCCCTCAAAATTACCAAAGAAGTTTCACATCAGAACTTCAGGAAATCGTAGTTCAGCTGTTGTTACACTGTGCAAGCTGAAGTTTTAGTGGATATGCAGCTCTTTTGCAAACCTTTCTGAGATGAAATGGCTGTTTTGTAAGGTGCCATCTAAAACGGCTTTATAGTTGTGTGTTGATTGTCAGTCTGTTTACTGGCTGAATGAGAAAGGTTTGGGATTAACCTGTGCAAAGAATCTACCATGTTAACTTTCTACTCTGCCAACAGAATTCAGCAGCAGATTCCTCTCTTGCTTGATTTAAGGAAGTAATGTTATTTGTTGACATCAGTGCTTAATTATTGTTATGTACAAGCTAGGAATGGGGGCAATTCAGATTACTGAGTGAATGTGTTACTTTCAGGTGAATCAATGTTACAGTGTTTGCAACTAACTATGCTCTGTGTCAGTAGAAGTGTGATTTTTCACAGTTTTAGAGCGGAGAACATGTCATGCTATTGGTTGAAATGAGCTTCTATTTTCAGGACCATGGAAGCTGGGGTGAACTGCTCCTTCTCCAGCGCTGTTGTCAGCTGGTCTTGTAAGCCCAACCGCAGTCAGTTCTGTTTTCCTGCGGAACTGAGTGGGAACACACAAGAAGTAAAACATGGCTAATGTAGAACATACATGAGCTGCATAGTAAGAAATTAGTGTTTATTGCATTTGCCTTTGAAAGACTGAGAAGTTGGCTTTGACTGAAAATTGGGGTAGCACTGAGTAACAATCAGCAGAGCAAAGTGTTTTGTAAAGGGGATCTGAGTCTTGTGTTCACAGTCTTGTGCTACTTCGCAGAAAGGTAGGGCTTCATGAAATTGTAGCCTTGGGCAGTCTCCTGTGGGTAGAGTATCTGTAGGGACACTACACCTACAGAAGTGGTGCAAATAGGATGTTATTGTATTACCTTCTCTCAGGTGACGAGTGATAGGATGTGAGGAAATGGTCACAAGTTGCACCAGGGGAAGTTTAGGTGGGATAGTAGGAAGAGCTCCTGCACAGAGAAGGTGGTGGGGCATTGCAGTGGGCTGCCCAGGGAAGCAGTGCGGTCCCTGTCCCTGGAGGTATGTAAGAGACAGGTAGACGTGGTGCTAAGGGGCATGGATCAGCGGTGGGACTGGCTGGAGCGGCTTGACCATTGGACTTCATGATCCTAAAGGCCTTCCCAGACTAGATGATTCTAGATTCTATTATTATTACTATTTTAATCAAAACAGTGGTTTAATTAACAGAAAAGTCTTGTGAATGGAAGCAAGAATTCTGTTCTTTTAACCACTTTATGTGGAACGCTGCCTTCTCAAATGAACAGCAATTTATTTTACAAATCAGTTTAATTTTCAAATAGCAATTCTGAGGTTCAAAGGGGATATCGGGGCACAGTCTGGTAAATGTGGTGTTGATCTTTATCATTCTCATCTACATGTTTTCTAGAGAAAAGCAAGTACTCTGCATTTTCAAGAATGCTGGTAGTTTCTGGCCTTCTTCAAAACCAGAATTGAGTTCCCTGTGGTGGTTGGCATTCGTCTGCAATTTTTGGTGACACTGGTTTGAGAGAGGCATGGAGCCTTTATTTCTTGCTGAGACAGTATACATCAAGACTTTCAAGAAGTAGAAGTTAGCTGTGATATTTTTCAATAGAATAATTTATGTTCATCCATTTTCCTTGTTTAAGTCATAAATTAGCTGTTCAAAATGTTTCAGTGCTCAAAAATTCTCTCTGTAGAGAACACCAATTTGCAAGCAGCACCAGTAATTTAGCAGCATACATTTCATGGTTGGCAGGGCTGGTGTGACTCCAAAGAAATATTTGTGCCCTTCTATAGTTATTTCTCCACATGTTCATTTTGTAATCGATGAAATATCACAGCGGGCAAATCAGATACGCTTAATAAGGCAGCAGTATCTTCATCAATTCTTTTTTTTTTTTTTTTCCTCAATGCCTGCTGCTGTTGTGTGGATTGGAGAATTCCAACTTACTCCTCTTTGTAAATCTGAGATTAGATGCAGTTGTTGTTATTGAGATACTCAGGAGAGATCAGTCAACCATCTGCAGTATTGCCAGGCTTAAGCATTCAGAACATTGCAATGTATTGTACAATCCATTTGCTATTTGAAATCTATCTTCCACGTTCTGAGTGCAAACAATGTTCTTCAGCATTTTTGTGACCATGAAAATGAAAACTTGAGTGTACCTGAACTAGTAATTAATTTGCTTGTGATTGAGCTATCAGAATTATCAAAAATGCTAAGACATAACCTCCTGGGATAACCCCCATGAAGTACACATACATGCCGCACATTTCAGTTCATGTCATAATGAAAGAAGCTGAAAACACACAAAGCAGGAGATTGAATTCTCTGACCATTATGTTTCTAGTAACTATCTTTCAGGAACTGAAATTCATCTGAGGATGGGTTCATATGTGTGATTTCAAATACAAAACAACATGAATGTTGTTCTCACTGGTGCAACTGAATACCACAACATGTTGGAAGAGAAGAATGGACCAGTATTCCCCCTAAAAAGCTCTTTGCGTTGTAGCACAGTAGGAGAATTTCATGCCCAGAGGCTGCAGCACCCCATGGAGCTGCTGAACCCTTGGAAACTCTCCAAGGCTGTAAAGAGGCACTGCGTTAAAGCTGTGTTTCCTTGGCTCTTGCAATCCAGTAAGTCATGGGAGAGGTGCTGTGAGACCTCAGATAGTTTTAATGTGTGCTTATGCAAGCAAGTGGTATCTAGTGGGTGTTTTTTTCCTGTATGGATCATTTGATAAGTGGAGGTTAGGAATATCCACAAACAAGGCAAGTGCTTCTCTCTATATTACTGATTTCAGCGCAGCTCTGATGAAGTAGATAAGCTCAGATGTATTATCCTAAAGACTGACTGTGAACATTTAATTGGTTGTGTGCAAGGACACACTATTTTTTGCTTCCAGTTAAAAAATAAAAAAGAGGAAAAAGGGTATTCATGACTGACATTGTAAGCAGAAGAAGGATGAACTCTGGAAAAAGGCAGCTTAGTCTGTGTCATCATTTGTTGTCAATGAGGGAATGCAGTAAAACATGCGTATTAGTATTTAGTTGAAGATTCATGTAACCTCCAGCTGTGACTGTAAAAATCAGCCTTTTTTTCTCTGAGAGAAATAAAAGCAGTGGTTCCCTATGGTCTCATCTGATTTTGTTATTCAGCAGCCACCCATATGTGAGCCTACATCTGTGCAGCCTTTTGAATACTTACAGAATAGATATATGCAGTGCTTCATCCCTTTTTTCATAAAATACTGAGAAAGTTGTGTACTGTAAAACAACTTGTGCTTTAAGTTTTTTAAATAACCGTCATGATGTGTTCTGAGTTGTTTTGGTGGTTGGAACGATTGTACACAAGCAAATGTACAGCAGATGGCACTATGCTGTAACCTTAGAAAGAGTTTTGGGTACAAAAAATATGTTTGTTTAGAGTTTGCACATTTGGATTGGATTCATATGTTCTCGTAAACAGTGAAAGAAGATTAGACAAGCCCGCATGTTTTAAAGCAGGCTCATGTAAACTAGAGTAGCATATATGTCAAGTGAGCATTGGTGGTTCTGAAGTTATGAAGTTCAGTGCTGTGTTTCCAGTAACCTTTTTACTTTCAGTCAGATTCTAGTGCTAAACACCTGAGAGCTTTGGTGTTACTGAAAACCCTCAGTACTGAAGTCAAGTAACGTGCACAGCATTTTTCCTCTACACCAGAGCAGATTTGTTTGTAGATATTCCTACTCTCCCCTTATCAGATGGTCTATCAGATTCTAGAGATGTTGCTTCTTTTACCAATCAGGGTTTTATCTTTTCTTGGAAACTGTAAGAAGACCGGCCTTTTCGTTGGCTAGCAAGTTCATTTTAGTCTGGAGTACAGATGCGTTACTCTGGACTTCGCCACTACTTAGAGACTAGCAAGAATTGGCTAGCAAGAGCTACAAATACAAGAAAAAAACACCTTCTGGATACCACTTTTAATCCTGTGAATTTCCATGTGAGCTTCTTCAGCTGGGGAGGAATTGCTAGGAGATATTATGGAAAATTTATTATAAATAGTTAAAATTGTGCTAAACCAACCTCGAACATATGGTTCTGACTTTTTTTTTTTCCTTTCACTTCAGCTGTTAAAAAAAAAAAAAAAAACACAGAGAAGGTAGCTTTATAACATCTCTATGAGCAACTCAATGATATATAATACTGGTTATCTAACCACATCCCTTCTCCCCCCACCGCCCCCCCCAAAGAAAAAAAATTGTCAAACTTCAGGCAACTACGATGTAAACTACTTTCTAGCTTTGGGGGTGAGAGACCTGATGCAGCCAGACTGTGGTTTTAGCAGTTCTGTGACTGACTTAGTAAAAATATTACTTATATTTTAAGGAAGATATATTCAGTGAACTAAAATCATACAGAGAAAGGAATAAAATGAAATAGACCAAATTTTTTGGATATTGGAATTGTTAGCATCAGTCTAGTAAGAGAAAAATATTACCATTATCTGCTGAAAATTCTTTTGGGTCTAAGAACAATCATATCAGCACACGAAAGAGAAATGTCTTCTCACTGCACATCTCAAATAGTGTGGACATTTCAATATCTTTCCACTCATCCAGAAATGAGCAGGAAACCTGTGAAGACTTAAACTCACAGAATTATCTAGGCTGGGAAAGACCTTCAACATCAAGTCCAATGGTCAACTGGTCTAGCCCGTCCCACTGCTGAACAACGTCCCTTAGCCCCACACCCACACATCTCTTCAGTACCGCCGGGGACAGGGACTGCACTACTTCCTGGGCAGCCCACTGCAATGCTTCACCACCTTCTCTGTGGAGGAACTCTTCCTAATATCCCATCTAAACCTTCCCTGGTGCAACTTGTGACCATTTCCTCACATCCTATCACCCGTCACCTGAGAAAAGACCGACACCCTGCTCGCTGCAACTTCCTTTCAGGTAGCTGCAGGCAGCAGTGAGATTTCCCTTCAGCTTCCTCTGGTCCAGAATAACTATCTCCTGTTCCCTCAGTTGCTCCTCATCAGCCTTGTATTCTGGTCCCTCCACCAGCCTCGCTTTTCTCTGCACATGCTCAAGCCACTCAGTATCCTTCTTGCACTGACAGGTCCCAAAATGACCACAGCACTTGAGGTGCGGCCTTATCAGTGCCGCGTACGAGGGGACACACACTTCCTCAGTCCTGCTGGCTGCACTATTTCTGATACAAGTGAGAAGGCCATTGGCCTTTTTGGCCAGCTGGGCACAGTGCTGACTTGGGTTGAGCCTGCTGTTGACCACCACCCCCAGGTCCTTTTCTGTTGGACTTTGAGCAGTTTCTGCTAGTGATTTCTACGTAAATCTCAGAAGAAGCTCATGTTGTGCATCGAAGTACCTCCATCCAGTAGTCAGAAAGTCAGAGTCCGCTCCATGGGAAAAAAAAATATTAGAATTCTAAATGAACATAGTAAAAAGCTTTGCCCAGATGACCATGTGAAGATGTAGGAATAACTAAAAATGTGCCAAACTGTGAATTTTATCAAGAAATGAAAACCAAGTTCAGCTTTTGGGACATACACTGTTCTGTAAAGGTGCTGTCATCTCCCCTTCAGTCACCTTCTTCCTACACCCCCAATCTGTATAAGAAAACAAATTGGTCTCATTGTTCAGTTCAGAGGAGAGAGGCGTAGATAGTCAGGAAATGGCAAGCTTCAAACAGCTGGTCTTCACCACTTATGTATATGTACTGGAGGGACTTGATAAACCTGGGTAGCTTTTTGTCACATCATTGGAATTTTCCCCTTCAACCAAGTGTGGCAAGTAAAATTGAAGTGGAGGAAAAGGTCTCTTTAGAACTCCTGGGCCCCAGACAGAAGCAGTCAGCAGACCTGGATATTGTTAAATTTACCAGTTCACCTTCTTTTCGTTCAGTAGGAACATGCCTCATGGTCCTGCCTCAGATTTAGGATAATCTGATTTAGAGGATTTGCAGTTCTTAGTGTACTTCACGATGTCCTAAGTGGTTGTAGTGCTGAAGTTCACTTTAAAGTAGTTATTCTTAAATTTGCTAATGTGCAAATCTCTTCATGTTTCTTAGCATCCTTACTTAGCTTTATAAGCAGAATTTTAAGCAGGTCAATGGAAGGTGTTTAATTCTTGTACGTTTAAATATATAGGCACTTAGAAAGGTTTTGAAAGATCTGTTTGCTTTGCTGTCATGCAGAAGCAGAGATTTGAAGTGGGAATATGACCAAGAATGTGGCGAATGCAAGGAATTAACTATTTGTCAATAATCACGGCGTGGTGCAGGTGAGGTTGTATAGGCACAGCAGGTATTTCTCAAGAATGTTTCCTTCTGCGCACCTCAAAGTGCTGCTGAAGAAACGCACTTGCAGTGCGTTTAATGGCCTTTCTTGTTAACTAAAATGGCGTGTGATGTTGACCATGAAGCACTCCTGAGAACACTCAATTTAAAATTGACAGTCCATACATGGGTAACTTCTTACGTGTAAATCTATTAGTCAATTAATCAACACTATGATCCTTGGAAAGGACACTAAAATGCTTTATTGGCTTGCTGTTCTTTGCATTGATTATTGGGGCTCTTCTGAATGCACTCCTCTGAGTGCTGCTTCTTGCCAGTTTGTCATGGCAGTAGTCAATGACATTTTGCTGGCTCAGCATTCTTTTCCACATTGGATTTGTTGCATTAACTGAAGGTGATTCCCTCTTACAAAGTGGGCATAATTCACCAGGGCAGGGAATATCCTGATGGCACTGATGGTCTGCAGTGTTTTAATACTGAGTTTATCTTCGCTTGTAATTACTTCTGATTTGAAAATTGTATTAAGTAATTCTTTAACAAAAATTAATATATATCTGAACTATACATCTTATTAATGATTAAACAAGCCATTATGAACTGAAATCAGATGGGTTTTGTATTCATTTGTACCTTTTGGTATGTACTTTGGCTGTAGCATTAAGCATTTTGCCAGAAGCACAAAAAATCTGAAGAAATATTTGTTCCAGATCTTTTGTGTTAAAAAGACTGGGGGTTGAGATAACATGGGGAAAAATCATGAAATTGTAGAGAAATTTCCAGATGCAAGAAATATAATTGACATTTTTTTTTTTTTTTTTTTTTTTTCCCCCAAAGGATATCCAGGGAGGCTCTGATCAAAGAAAATCAAGTCTTTGTCTTGTGGCGGGCTTCTAATCATGTTGTCTGTGTTAGCATTTGGACAGTCTGTATAGGGTAAATGACAGGAAGACGTTTCTGTCCTCTCATGCTATTGAAATTGGTTTGTGGGTTGTAAAGTGTCATCGGTTTCGTCTTTGAATATCCTGGATTATTTACATACCTGATCTTTAGTGCATGTTAATGTAAATAGATGACACAAAAGGTTTTCAGCATTTTATTTTCTTAGGATTTACATTGCTGCTGATGAGTTAGCACTCAGAAATCCTGCCCTCAGCAAGTTCCCCACTTCCTGCACTGGGGAGAGCTGATACCTTCCCGATAGGGAGGATATAATGCTGTTTTACTTCTAAACCTCCCAAGGCCTTTTGCTGAGGAGCTAAGTGATGTGCTTTTGTAACTCCCCAGGAGTGCAATGGAAGAGTGCTGTGATGAGGGCGGGAACCAGCTGTGAGGTGCCAGAGGGCTTTGGGCAGCTGCCTGGGACCTCCTGTGGATCCCAAGGTCTCCTGGGCTTGGGGAACCCCCCTGAAGCAAAGCTGAGTCTCTGGGAGAGTTCCTAAAAGCCCTCTGCTCTTGATTGCAATGTGTGAGCAGAGAGCCTCAGCTGTTATTTTATTTACTAACTGAATTTCCTTAAAAGCAGATTTCTGTTTCTCATACAAAGCCGTATATCTTGAATAGCAAGTTAAGAAATAGTAAATACAATAATTTCTGCTAACCCTCTGACAGAGACGGGTCATTTATACCAATGTAACTTTGTTTCTTTGTTCAGGGCTCTTCCTCTTTTGAAGTAGCAGTGATACATAATAAATCAGGTCAGTCGCATAAGTAATCAGCCGTGAAGGGAGACATAATTTTCTCAAGCAGGAAAACCATACTGAAATACTGAAGACACCTCCTGCTTGTTCTGAGTAGGGAAAAAAGAAAAAAAAAAAAAGAGTGCTTTAGTGAAATTTGATTTAAAAACTCCACAGGCTTCCTGCTCCTCCAATGTTTTTTCCCCAAAGATTTTCAATGTCTATTAAAATTCTATTAAAATAAAATGTGTGTTCAGGTGAAAGCCGATATGGATGCAGTATATATCATGAGGCATAGTATGTAATGTATTATTTGAAATCTATGTTGTAATTCAAAAAAACCAGGCTTACAGCATCAGAAAAGTTGTATTCACATAACTTATCTCTCACACCTTCATTTTCTTTGTGACTTGAATTCAGGTTTGTGAGATTTGCATGACATTGATCCTTTCCTTGGGCAATGCACAATTTCATAATTCAAGTGCGACAGCTGCTGTAACTGTCATGCCAGCTGTCCCTGCAGATGCTCAAAAATCTACAGCTTCTCAAAGATGTGTATGTGTCCCTGGGGTAAGCTGTTTTTCCACGAGGTAATGTATGAAGCATCTCCAAAAGGGTCACTGTGTTAGCGGTTCTCCGATTGTGCAGTGCACGCTGCTTGGCTTTTTTTTCTTCTTCATTTTTTTTTTTTTTTTTTCCCTCCACCCCCCTCCCCCCAGCAGTAACACTTTCCAAGCAGGGCACAAACTTCTGTAGATTCTTCCAGGTTTAATGGGGCAAACGCACAGCTCCATTGCAGCGCTGTTGGTGAAGTGTCCAGTTAAGCGTGGTGAACTCAGATCACCTCTTTGGGCTGGACTGGTGTTGGCTGGTGATCCTGTAAGCAGAGAGGCGCTGAGCAGCAGGCTGTCTGCTAGCACTGCCGTCTCACCACATATCCAGGTCGGAGTTAGGGAGGCGGGTCTGGCTGAACAGAACATCTCCACTTCCATCCGTGCATCGAGGGCAATTGCTCTGCTGCAGCATTTGGATCCCTGAATCAGACATACTTGGTTGAGGGAACTCCTTGAATGATTCATGGTTTATTAAATAGGTCAAAAGACTTTTCAGTTCATTACGGTGAAGTGTACCTTGCATTCAGACTAGGCCTAAGGAGATAAATGGGCCGTAGATTACCTGAATTGGTTATTTTCTACGTATTTATCAAATCATCTTTTGTTTTGAACAATATCCAAAAACCAAGGAATGCTTTAAAGCATTTGTTTTGCCATGAAAGAATAATAAGTAATGGACATCATAAAATAGGAAAGCAGGAGGGTTCTAAGGCTGAATCCATAGCCTCTGCATTTTACTGCTTCTTGTCATTACAAAGAAGATGTCATTCATAAAAATCCATTAATAATGAATGGCTCCAGAGACTAAGATTAGTCAGATCAGAGACTTGGAACAATGGTAGGTTTTTTTCTATCCTACCCCTGCTTGCTATGAGCTTGAAAGAAATAAATACTGATTGTATCTAAATGTGTCCCATCTGAAGTGCTGATAATCATGCTTGTGAAGTTAAGTGTAAGTTGGAATTGCGTCCTTTTCTGTAACTTAAGTGTCCTATATCCCACTACTTCTAGAAGTTTGGCCTTGATGTTGCCTCTTCCCGCTGTATCCACTTACCTTTCATCATCCTGGGAACAGCCAGGAATTGTTTTGCTCCACTGCCAACCATCCCTGCAGAATGGTGGGTGTGGCCCTGCAGAATGGTGGGTGTTGGAAGTGGGGTGCTGCTTTTGTAGTCTGGGTAACACTCTGCCTGGAAAATGTGATGAGAGAGAAGACAGAATCTAATTATAAAAAAATTATAAGAAGGACTATTTTGGAAATGTAATTAGAAAACTAATTGCTTTTATGTTTTTCGAAGTGTTATGCCTAGTTCCAACCATCTGTGCTCTACAAATGTAGGATTTTCATTTGGCCATTCGTGTAGTTGAAGAAATTGTTTATCTAAGTGACAGTTACAGAAATTGGTTATCAAATTATACTTCTCTTTCAAAAGGGTTTCAGGGTAACTCATTTTGTCAGGAAAACATGCTTTCATGTTTTTTCTCCTTGAATGAAATAAATCAGAATTATAAAAGGTATTGATTTTAGAGGAAAAGGGCGACAAACTCAGATTTTTTGATAAAATAGGAAATATATTTTAGACTCTGTTCTGAATGGAGGCAAAACTTGTCAGCTGAAGCATGGTCTTTAATAAGTAGATCTTTGATTTTCTTTTCTACTTCATTAGTAAGTTATAGCTGTCAGGTGAATTTTTGCTTATTATTTCAGGAGTAGACATTGATTCTAAATTTAGAAACAATTTCTTAATGTCGGAGGAAAAAAAATTAACTGGTGAACAAAGGTTAAATCAAGAATAAGTCACATCCTTAGAATGTTTTTCATCTCAGGACAAAGGCAGATCAAAGTACCAGTCTGAAAGATCATTGGACCATAAAATAATCATTTTATTAATCAGACTTTGTGCTTATATCAGTTCTGCAGTTTGTGGTGAAAGCAAAACAAAATTAGGGAATAAAACAGAAATTATATTCTCTCTTGAAAATAAAGCAAATGTTACGAGAACCTATAAATAGCTTGGGGTAAGAGTGTTAAGATGCAAATCCAAGTCCCTGAAAGCCATGCTGTTTAGCTTTTCAGACCTAAGGATAGCCCTATAAAGTTTGCCTATTGTCGATCCAGGTTTTCATCAAAGGTTTGTGAGTGTTCTTAGCAAAGGTATTGTTTATTAATGTATTTCAAATTGTGTAGTTCTTTCTAGAATGGTTATAATCAACCTTTCATTGTAAATATATGTGAAATAAGCAACTTTCAAGAATAAACACCTCAATTTTGCTTTAGTTGATTCTAGTTTTCAGCAGCTGTTTATGTCTCCAGGCAAAATCATTAAGATAATTCACCCTAATTTTGTATACCACATGTATTTTTAGAGCTACACCATTTGATTCCATCATTGCCATAGGACTCAATACAACTGCAGTAATATGCATCCTCCGTATGCTTTGGGCTATGATCTGTGGGCCTACGACCTTCCTTGCTCCTTGTGGTCATGGCTTTGTGACATGGGGATGTGCTGCTGTGTCCGTGTACAGGACTGTGGTCTGCCCCAGGTGCTGAGCTGGAGGATTTGGAGGATTTGGAGTCTGGATAGAGCAGATGCCTGAATGTGAACTGGGATCCTAGTGGGCATCTGTCTGTCATCTTAGCTGTGCTAACTAGGCGTCTACTTTTGCAAAATTATGTCTGCAAGCAGACTGCTTTGTCTCCAGTTGCCTCCATTAGACAGGCTAAGGGCACTGAGTACCCTTGCAAGCTGAGGACTTTGAGTCTCTGTTCGTTACCAGAGATCAGGCCATTCAGAAATACATTAGGTGTACAAATCTTTGTGAGTGTTCCGCTCCACAAAGAGTTAGTGACATTTGAGTGTATATATATATATATACACTTCTTTTTGAGAACCCTCCAGAAGCCATTGAACAAGGATCTCAGATACAGGTGCTAGCACCTCTGGCATGGGTCAATGACAGGAGAGGTGCAAGGCGCATTGAATTTACTTTTGCTGTATGAGACTAGGTTTGTTCTCTCAGAGACTTGCCCGAGCTCCACTTCCAAAGCCCCTCTTGTACGGTAGCAATACAGCTGCCAAATTCCAGGCTACTATCAGTGGGTTATCACTCATCTTCCTTATGAAGGCAGACCTATCTTCTCTTCATCGTAACAACAGATCTTCATCATTTATTACTGATGTTTATCAATTCCTGCTCGCTGAAAGCATGAAACAACTACAGATGTTGTCACTGAAAGATTTGTAGAGGGAAACCTTACTACCAATTAGTGTGATGTCTAGCTAATGGAGGAGCTTCTCAGAGTAAAGTTTCTTTTTTATGGTTTGCTTTCATAAGATGAGATCTTATTTCTGCACTAATCCTTATCTTGGTACTGGAGTGTTGCCATTTGCTCAGATAATGGCTCATAAAGCATAAAAACTGTTTCATAAATCTTCTCATTGGCTTGCTCTGGGTACTTGCTTTATGACTATAACTAGCCTTTAAATAGATACTTAAGGCAGTGGGCAAGAAGTCAGTTATGGTATTATTGCCACAGGGAGGAAGAAAAAGCCCTTTGATTCCTCACTTGAATCCTGTGTGAGGGAGGAGAAGTGAAAAAACAACACGGCTACAGCTGTGAAGAGAAATGCGAGTTTGTGAGTATTTGACCTTTATGCCATGCAGCATGTGAAAGAAGTGGTTTAATGGGGTTCCTTTTAAAATTCATAACACGACCACCCAGAGCAGCAATTTGTCAACTTCTGAGACCCATGTGCCTTCTCTTTTAAGTAGTCTTTGTGTCCCCTCACTAAACAAAGGAAAGCAGCACCTCAGGGAGCAGGGGCATGCGTCCTGTCTTTGGGGGCTATTTGAGGAGTCCTGCAGAGGCTGAACAGAGGCCTAAAATCAGATCCGTACAAACTGGTACCTTAGTGTGATGCAGAGGCAGCAGAACATCCTTCAGCTTGGATCCCTAACCAGGAGATGCCAGTGTTTGTTAAGGAGATGACCTGTAGCACTTTTTCCCCCATTAGTTGGGTAGCACAGGGGAAAGCATTGTCCCAGTACACAGTAGCAGGCCTCTTGCTGTCTTCAGGGAAAATGCTGCTGCTGCTACACTGAGGATCCTGCCAACAAAGCTGCATACATGTTTCGGTGCTAATAAACAAAGGTGATAGGCAAAGGTGATAGAGATTTGGTTTTGTTGCTGCTCTCTCTGGCTTTAGTGAAGCACCACTGACGTGTCTGCTGTCACTTCAGAATTGACTCTGCATTACTTGCTTGCAAAGTGTTCACTGGAATTCCGGACTGCAGGTGGTTTCCTTGCTATAAAGCAGGCGTGCCTTCTTCTCATGTAATTTTCACCTCAGTTTGCCTACCAATTTGAAGTTTGTATGGATCTCCCCAAAGTCTTAACCAGAAGATTTTACGGTAGATGTCAATGTGAATAAACTGTTTTACTGTCAGTATTTTCCCTAGCTCTCCAAAAGTGATAGCACAGGTCTCTTTCCCCTGTGGGATGCTTATAGAGTTCTGAAAAAAAACCCCACAGCTCACTCAGTGTGCCTTAGCTGCTGTTCCTGAGCATGAAGGCATTTAAGAGCAAATTTTCTGTGTGGTTTACAGCTGGAAGAAACTCTGTGTCTGTGTGGACCACTTTAGTTTCAGGACTGATTTCATCAGAATTGAACAAATTGAACAATGTGTGTGTGCCTTTACAAACCTGGAGTCAACAGAAGCAACTGATTGCTTTTCAGGTTTGGTGGCCTGGAAGTATAGGAGAAGTAAACAGCTTGTCCAGGCTGAATCTCTTACAGGGAACTTAGTTTTGTCTGTATCATGCAGCCTAGGTAAAATTTCGAAGAAACATCATTATCCTTCTGAAGGACCCTTTGTTGGGTCTAGTATAGCTTCTATTCAGATTTCTCAGACAAAGGCTGAAGTCATAAATTTTTAGCACTGTTATTTACAATTAGGAGCCTTCAGCTTCTTTTGGAAGCTTGCACTCCTAATTGCTTCCTTGTAAGCTGTAACTTTAGAAGTTCATGTTTCAGCCTTGTGTAAGGGAAATTTCTACAAGCCAAACAAGGTTGTTTGAAAAGCAAAGAAAAATATGTATTTTCTTTCTCTTCATCCCCTACAAAAAATGTTTGCCCTAATTCCTTGAACAAAATACCAATACTTTTTTTTTTTTTTTCTTGAGATGCTTGAAGACTATGAAGGATTACTGATTTCTCCTCTATGAGGTTTAGAGGAAATGACATACGAGATCTGTGAAAAATATGAGGTGAAAATGCTGGTATTGTTTCACTCAGCCTCTCCTATGAATGATTCGCAGCAGTGCACAGCAAGCTTTATCTGGTAGATTGTGAGCTGTGGTGGAGCTCAGGTAGGAAAGCAGTTAAGGTAATAATTTAGGATAAGCAAATGAGCATTTAGGTGCTAATTTGAAGTCATGAAGTCCTTTCATACAGAACTTCAGCCCGTCTCTCCCAGTGTTTGATTTCTTTCTGCAGATCTTACTTCGAGGGCATATTTCTCGTCAGATGCGGTTTCCATCACATGGATGGTATCCAGCATGCCTGCGGCCTTGCTGTAACAGCAAAGCCCTCTGAGAAGCCAGGTCTCACGTGGTGCAGCTTCCCAGGGAAATGGCTGTGTGGGGTGTGCTCTCTTTTCCTGTAAGCATCAGAGTGGTTTCTGCCCATTTGTCTCCCTTTAACATATTTTGGCTGGTTCTTGTGCTCTCCCCAGCTGAATGTGCGGCTCCCCCAGCCCCCGAGCAGATGTGTCCTCTTCTTACCCTGTATCAGCTGCCCTCTGGACGTGAGCATGTTCCCTGCTTCATGTTTTTTCATTGCTCTGCTGATTTTAAAAGAGAAGAAAGCACCTGGGTCCAGAGGGGACACTGGGAATGGGTCAGGCTCTTGCCTGCTTGCAAAGGCCTTGTGCAATGACAGGGCTTTTGTATATATTTTTTAAGGCAAACACTGTGACTTCTATTGATGCTGCACTGCAATTCCTTTGTGCAGTCCAGGTTGCGGACTTTTGTCAAGCGCAAACCAGAGGCAAAAAGGGTGTGAGATGCTGACCGCCATTACGCGCATACTGGCGGCCCACCAGAAACGCGCCAGACGACGACTCCTGTCATGAGGAGGCTCATGGGACTTGTGCTGTGCCCCGTCTTGGCTACCAGCCCTTCAGCTGCTCCTCTGACTGTCAGCCATGCGAGCTCCCAGCACTGACGAGGTGCAGCTTGGCAGCCAGCCACCGGTGTTTGCATGGAGTTTGTCGCGCTGCCGCTGAGCAGGCCCACCAGGCCGTGCAGCAAGAGCTCAGCAGGCAAATGGAGTGAATGGGACAGGAAGGAAATACTTGCCATAAGGTGGTTGTGCTTATGTTAAGCAAATGTAGAGCGAGGCACCTAATGCAATTAATATAATGAAGGTAAAGCTGTAATTTTAATTGTAGTCTGTGCTACTTATGGATCCATGCGTGCCACCTTTTCTTCATCCCTGAAGACCTCTGCTGGGCTCTGACTTCAGATTTGACAGATCATCTCTAACTTGTTACTTGTGTTCGGTTGGTGCCGGGTTACCCTGAAAACCCTTGTTACCCCAGCAGTGACTTCCAGCCAAACCAGCAAGCAATACACTTGAGGCGCACTCAGCGAGCCAAGCAGATGAGCAGACAGCCATGGTTAAAACCAGAGCATGCTCAGGGCGTGACAGTGCAGGTGTTGGAAAGAAGTGAGATATTCAGCCAGCAGTGGAGAAGCTCTTCCTTCTGAGATGTGTTGGTGCTATTTTGATGCATCACTGAATTTTTTCTCCATGTTACGGACGTGTTTGGAAGTGAAGTAGTGGAGTATAAAGCTGTTGTGTTTGTACAAAAATGGAAGAACATCAGACATTGCAGTTAAATTAAGTTTAATGGATTGTAACTAAACATTTGGAAGATAGGTGAAACCAGTAATTTCCCATTTTAGTAAGTCTCTCGACATACAGCATATTACCACTTCCTCAGTCATTTAAAGATTAGATTTCTATCCAGAAATCACCTTTTTGGTTTTAACCATAAGCTTCTTGGATCGATTTGAGCTGTGTTTTTTTTTTTTTTTTTTTTTTTTTTCTGTTTTGTTCTAGGGCTCGTAATCACCACTTGGGTCTTTGATACCTATGAAACAATCAGGTTGGCATTAAGAACATATCAGGGGTTGTGTGATTGTTGGCTGGTTAGGTACCATCTTTCAAGACATTGTGACAGTGGTCCTATTTTTCTTGCTAGAGAAGATTCTTTCATGATGTTAGGTATACGTATTTTTTCCTGTTTTATTGAACAGTTCTCCTAGATTTTGCATCTATTTTGTCTAAACTCAAAAGATTTGACAGAGCTTTGGTTTTTTTTTGTCTTTTTAAATCAGAAAAAAATACAGTTTTTAGAAAAGGTGGACATGTCTCCCAGTGCAGGTATTCTAAATATTTTTTGCTATTCTTTTTCCATTCAATTTTTCTTTGTTTGTTTTTACCGGGAGGGCCTTATATTGAGCTAAACAAGTACCAGGATGTCAGTTATTGATATTGATGGCTTTGATTTGAGGACTGCTGAATTTGAACAGTCTGCCTGTAATGATGCAGTGGTTTGTAGGTCTTCTCATTCTTATGGCTGGACTCATCTCTTGGCTTGACAGTGCTGCACTCACTCACGTTGTGTAGTTTCATGCTCAGTGTAGCAGCAGCCAAACCCATGGCTGTGGTCTTGTCTTGAGAAATACTGTCAAAGGTGGAATGGGATGTGAAGCATTTAAACTGCAGCTCCCGATTTGTATATGGTCATGCTATGTTGTTTGTTATAAATTATATTTATTATATATTTACAGTAAGACTGCATGGAAGGAACGTGGCTTGATATTTCTAAAAGTCAAGTATTTTAGCGTTTAATCCTTGAGGAAGTCCATGAAAACTGGGCATTCCCAGAGCCCAAGTGCATGGCAGCTGAGGAGACCAGGCTAAGCTGGCTGCCCTTGGGACACCTCTCAGCAAGCGCCAAAGATGTGGTCACCTGCCACGCAGTGGCATTGGAGCAGAACTGGGCTGGATTCTGAGATGGGCAGGAGAGCCTTCAGTGCCCCAGTGGGCTCCCTGGCCGCGTGAGGGCCTGCATTCCATACAGGCAAGAGAGCTATGTGAGCGCACGAGTGAATGCTCTCATGTTGCCCTGGGTTTATTCCATCAGCAGTTCTGATGAAATTTATAACGCTCTTTTCCTTCGTTTGTTTTATAATTAATATAGTAAGAAACTCAAAAGCTGAAGTAAAAGTTTCATTGCCTGATGATTTCTGCTCGATAAGTTATGCTAATGTTCAGGAGGATACTGGTGTGTTAAGCTGTCAGAGCACGTTTGTAGTGAGGGATGGGGAGGCACGGGGAGAGCTTGGCATCTTTCAGACACTGCATTTAATGGAGGCTGGTTCCTTCTGTATTAGATCAATAAAATTATTCCTGGACAGACCCAGAAGAGAATTAGTGTGTAGCCAGTAGTGCTGGTTTAGAGTAAAATATTGTGTTTAAAAATTCCTTCTGTCCCAGCAGAAAATGTTTCAACCTACTGATAACACCTGGTTTTGCATGTGCCGTCACAAAAGCTACCCTTTCCAGCACAGGGGTTGGCTGGAGCCTTTACTGTTGTGACTCGTATGCAGGCCTATTTCATCTAAGTTCTGGCTGATTTACATTTTAATTCTTGGTGAGATAACTGTTTGACTTTTGGGAATGAACCTTTTGTCTCCATTGCACCACGGTTTAATATACTCTTCAAGTTAGGCATTATAGCTGATTTTTGCTGATGGCGTTTCTGCAGTAAGCCATATGCTCCTTTTTTCCACTTCTTTCTCTGTCAGTGCCCGTTTTTGAGGTCAGAAGAGTTAAAACTGGCTCTTTCATGCAGTTACCTGAATCTACAAGTATATGTCATACTCATTCTCTTCTGTGTCCTGGTGGACATCACTCACAAAGCTATCCAGGTAACTCCATTCAGTGCAAAACAAGCTGATTGCTTCAAACCTAGGACATCACTTTGCATTTGTACATTCTTTTTCTTAAATTATTCCCTGAATCTCTCATAATCAAATCTTTTGACTTGATGCCTGGGCTTGCTGGCTGAGCAGGGGTGACAAAGACAGCCCCTGGCTCCAAAATCTGCAGGTTGGGTTATCATATCAGCAGCTTCTGCTTTAGACAAACCCCTCTGTTCTTAACAGATCCGTAGCCTGAAACTTCTGTTCCCAGGTTGAAGATGCTTTCAAAATAATCCTTTCCCTGTTTTTAGCCATCAAAAAACTTACCATGTTTTTTTCCCTTTAATCTCTTCCCTTTTGAGGGTGTTGTTATATAAGCATTAAGGATAGGATGGATGTGCCCATGTGATTGAATTACAGTTAAAAAGATGAAAAACAGCAAATCATGCCTGAAAGCTTGAAATAGTCTAAAAAAAAAGGAAAAAGAAAAAATGGCAATATAACTTTCAAACAAATATTTTTTTCTTGTACTATATCCTTTTCTCCCTGACAAATTAATTCTTTTTGACAGACTTGGCAAGTGAGCAAATGTCTCCAAGGCAGACGCTGAAGCTGCTTCATGAATTCGTGTTACAGTTTCTCTGATATTGTTGCTCTGCTCAGATGGTATTTATAGCTTTATTCGCACCTTGCTTTAACATTTTTGTGAGTAAGATCATTTTGTTACCAAATCCAAACCAAGTTGTGGGTTTTTCCCAGCATTACTGTTGTCATGTTTTCCTTGAAGAAATGCTTGCAGGAATGAGGCTTCCTAGGAGGGAGCTCTGTGATTTCAGAAATATTTAGACAACAATCTTATTCCAAAATGCAGACCTTTAACATTGTAGTTTTATGATTTTTATGATTTTTTTATTGGAATACTACATTTAAAATATTCAAATTTCTGAATATTTTAAATTGTTAAATATTTACTTGCTTGATATTTATTTTTACTTTTGTTGCTGTTGTTGTTGCATGACTTTGCTCACAGAATATGGTTTTGGATTTGAAGTTGTAAGTGGCAGAAGTTAAGGTCCTTCCCTGACTGTGCACAGTTCTTTCTTGTGCGTAGGACTATTGAAGGGAACGTGTTCTGGTCCAAGAGGGCGTTCAGCAAAGCTAAAAGCACAGGAAAAATAGTGAGACAACAGTGTTGTTGCAGGAACAGGAGTTTCCCAGCACCTCAATATCACCATCCTCTGCCATCCTCTGAAAACTCATCTAACTGATTACAGTACCCACACAGTAACAGCCCACAAAGCATTTTTGCCCATTTCCTGGGATAGCAGGGAATAGAAGTGATCTCAAGGTGTGTCTCAGACATTAGAAAAAGGACAAAAATGTAATCAGGTCAGAGATGCAGAGAAAGGTGAAGTGATACAGATCCTAGTTTTTGAATTCACTTCGAGTGTTGGTCATTCAGAACCTTGTAAAAGCCAAAGAATGAGAAGAAAAATAATTGAGTGTTCTGTCTCAGCAATGCATCGAGTTTGAATGTTAAGCACTTCTGTAAATTGCTGATTGTGTCCAGAAGTGTCAGATGCTTGAAAATTGTTGACTAATCGGTCCTTCCTCCACTGAGAAAGCATGGACAGTTTTAGCAGCAGCTGCTCCGTTTTCTGGTAAAATGGCAGCCCTTGCCCTATTTGCTCCTGGTGGTCGCCATTGCTCCTCAGCTCTGCCTTTGCATGCATGAACTCCCTGGAGATTTTACCTGAAGTTGTTCTTACAGAGCAAGAGACAGGGAAGAAAAGAAAATGAACCTGTGTCAAAGATCACTGAAAAAGGCTTGAGAGATCTGAATGGGGCAGCCTTGGTGGAGCTTTGGAAAGAAAAACTTCTACTCAAGAAGATTTGATAACGGAGAGTTTCAGGTCCTTTTTGCAAGGAGCAGGGTGAACTACATATGTCAGCTGCAGCGGCAACAGGGAGAAAAATAAGGGAAAATTAATATAGTAGGTTTGGATGTTCCTTCCAAAATGAGTACAGTCTGATAACAGAGAATGTCTTTTCAAGTGGCAGATGGCCACGTTTACAACCACAGCTGTGTCACCATCTCAGAATTTCTGTAAGGCACACGAGGGGAGGGGCCAGCTGCCTATAGTGTGGGTGCTGCACTCTCACACAATAGATATTTTTAACCTGGGGCTGATCCCTGACCTGGTTCGTGTTGCAACCTCTTGGGTGCTTCTCCCAGTTCAGTAAATGGAGCAGTGTAGGGGCAGTGGGAAAGGAGCAGAGCAGTGGGGACCTGATTCAGCAGCAGTTGGAGCTGCTGCCCTGCACCCAGGGGAGACAGGGTGCTCAGCAGCATCTCCTGGTTCCTGCTGAGCCTTTAGCAGTGCGCCTACCCTTTAACTTGAGAAAGAAAAGTGCAGCTGCGTGCCACCCTGCTTTAGGAGTTAGCTAACCTCTGCACTAAGGGAATCAGAAGCCTTTGAGCTGGCTATGCAGCTTTCTTGGGCTGAAACCAGCTGTAAGTAATGTTCTCTTCTAAAGAGTACAATTGTTGCCATATCTGGAATATTTGCCCAGTAGTTAAAGTCTAGCTGTGTAAAATTAACTAGCTCTTAAGAAAAGTAAATTTTGTGCTTCTTGACTATGATCTAACATGAGTCTCTCTGAGAAAAATAAATACATGAAGAAATAAAGTTAAGGTAATGAGGAAAGGTAGAGGCTTCATCTTTTTATAAATATGTATGTCAATTCACAGATACAAAATCTGAGTACTGGGATTAGGGGAAAATATATATGGGTCATGGTTGAAAGCAGGTATCAGAGCAGTGGGGAGCAGCGAGGCAGCAACGTAACAGGAAGGATGAGATAGGGGAAGTGGCAGTGAAGAACTGAGCAAGGAGGAAATGTGTAAAATGCCATTTATCGTGGAAAAGCCTTCAGCTTCTGTGTTGCACAGAGGTAACAGGAGATGTTTGGCAGCTCTTCTCCATTCCTGCCGTGTTTCTGCTGGCTTGTTTAAACCTCCTGAGGGGGAAAGAAGTGTGCCTGTGCCGTGCTTCCACTGAAAATGGTGTGGCCAATTACAAGAGTGAAACTGAGTTTGGAAGGGAAGAAGGTGATTGGAGGGTAAAGAGAAGATAAGGATGGCTGAGAAAGCCTGGAGAATTGAAAGGGTGAAAGAGAAAAGATGTCATCTATAGTCAAGCAAAAAACAAATGGGATAAACAGCATGAGGAAGCAGAAACAAACAGATTTTGAATACGAAATTTGAACACAATTATTGGAATGTTGAATATGAAGACAACTGGAGACTACAACAATTCAAATAATTGTTTCTAAACATGACAAAACACATATTGCAACGCATGCATTTACTGTTTATATTGGAGTGTGCTTGTAGCTACTAGGGTTAACTTTCAATATTTTATCTTTCTAGCCTCTTGTGTGCCTTTTAAGTTTCTTGCCTTTCGAATACACCGAATGGGTAGGCATTTATTTTGATGTAACTTGGAGCCTTTTATTATTTTCCCTGCAAACAATTTGATATTTTCTAGGTTGTTTAAAAGATGCTATTCAATGATTTTGAAGTTGCAAGTGTTTGAAGTCACTATAAAAGCAGTGCAGATTACGAAATCTGATGGATCAACATTCTGATGTCTGAGAAATGAGAACAACAACAAACCCTCTGACCTATTTCATACCTCTGCAATGCAGAGCTAGCCACAAAGTACTTTTGTCTGATGACACTTCTGGTTTTACACTTAGAATAATCTATTCAATAGTCTGGGCAGTTTCTCTGAGTTTTCTATATGTAAGTATTCCAATAAGTTTCAGTGTTGTTACTTTAATCCCACTGCTGTTTTCATACCTCCTTAGCTTTAGTAGGATGTTTAGCCAAGACACAAGAACTCATAAATTAACAAGATGTGTAACTGAAGTATGTTAAACACTGTATTCCAAAGTGATATTAGCTTAATCCATTTTCTAATTCAGTGCATCAGAATTCCCCTTTTGCATCAGTCTTAAATATTTTATCCTATTCCAACAGCCTACCAATTTTTCCAGCAGCAATTATTTTGAGTTTCATGTTTGCTGAAGAATATGCTTAATTTTAAGCTAGTCATTGGTATCATCCATCTGCCATGTTCTAGAAAGCAAGCTGATACTGCACAGTATAAAAATCTAGTTTTTGTCAGATGCACAAATATATTAATCTTTAAATTCTTAAGAAAATAACAATAATTATGAAATAAGCATCATTATTCGCTAAGACAGGGCAGTCTGGCTGTATGCACTGTCGTGTCAGTAACTAAATATCATGATCAGCACACAAAAAATTTGTAATAAATTTTTCGGTTTACAGGCAAGCTACAGTACAATACCTCTGGAACTTAACACGTGCAAACAGCGGGTTTCCCATGTAAGTTTAGGTAATCATTCATGCTAGAAAGAGCCTCTGACACATGTCTTGGCACTTCGTGCCATTTGTAATGATTGGAATAATTTTTTTTTTTTTTCTGTGAGCTTGTGAGTGTTACGTTGTTTTCTACCATTAGTTTAAAATTTTTGTAACACATGTATTAGGAACAGGTGAAATGAATTAGGGAAGGCTGTTGTATCAGGATGCCAATTGGTTTTGAAAAGTAAAACTTCAAGCAATAATTGAAGAAAAAGTTGTAATAAGCATTAAATAACAAAATATATTTTCCCCCTAATATTTAGGAGGGAGAACACATTTTTACCATTCAATTATTATTGATATCATCCATATATTATTTATAATAATGACGACATCTTTGACTCAGGTATAGGGAAGTTTCATCCAAGGATTCAGAATTTTTGACTTGTATTGCACATGCATTTCTTCCTGTTTCCTAGGAAATATGCTTTACAACAGCAAATTTTTACCATAGTAGAACTAAGAAAAGTTAACTGTAGATAAGTACGAACTATCAAAGTCTTATAAAATCTTGGATTTTTAAAATCTAGATTTCATCTTTCAATCAAAGATCCCTTGTGCGCATGCCCTTAGACACACGTGAATTTTATAAAGATATACATTTGCTTACTTTTAAAGTAGCAGAACTGTTTAATTCTTTCAAGTTATACATGCACATGTCCAAGCTTATAAAACATAGCAGTTTGTGTCTTTATTCTCTCAGAATAAGATGTCTATACACATATTTTATATATATTTTGGTGGTGTAGTCTATATCACCAAAAGCAAATAGCATAACTATAAAAAAAAAAATTATATATATTTGTAATGTTTATATGGAGTTGAGATTTCAGGCTTCTCTAAAAATCATCATTCTGTTGTTTTCTGCATATATGAAACTAAGATTTCTTGCTTGCCTATGACATGATGACATGAGGTGCATCTGAAGAACTTCCATCATAGTTTGAGACTTGTGCTGGAGTATTCAATATAAATTGAGCTGTAAAGTTGAAAGACTTTCACATGCTTCGTTGGATGAAGGGGAATAGTGGCTTTTAAAAGGAGTGATGAAAGAAGCGTCTTAAAATAAATAGGCACTGCTGGCCAATATTTCACGCGGTAGTTGTGTATTTTTCTTGCACAAAAAGTGACAAAAACTACAGACCTTGATCATGCAGGTAGTATCTATCCTTTTAAGCTGACAAAATCAGTCACATTGGGTAATTGGTATTACTGTGGTCTTTCATGCAACGAATGGATTAAATGTGAGCAGTTCCAAGTTCTTCCTCTCTTTCTTTTTTTTTTTTTTCTCATTTATTTTCCATGTCACATTTACCAATAGCATATTTAGAGTGTGGGAACAAAGCATTTTCTTCACTGTAAAGAGAGTGTGCATTGGTCTAAAGTTTGAAGAGGCCCTTTAATTTTACTTCTGGGCATTCAAAACAATATCCAAAGATGAGAGAGGATCTTACAGAACTTTCCGACTTGAGAATATCTCCAGTTCCTTTATTAAAGGATATCAGCTTAATGTTTTTTTTGCATATGTCATCAGTGGCCATTAGACTCTGTGAGGTACTCAGGGCTAAGTAATTAAAATTCCTGTGTGAAATTAGGAAGCTTATAGGTGATCAGCTTTTCGTTCTCATCTGGAATCATTTTGGAAGGTCCACAGGCAAATTCCATATGCGATGTAGCCAGATGTTTGTCTTTTGTGATGCTAGGGCCTTGAAAGTTAAAAAGGGATTTTACAATTGCTTGCAAGCGTTGTGCACTGCACATTCCTCTGTCACTGTACGCTTTAAGGGCAGTATTCAGCAGAGGTTCCAACTCAGCTGTCAGCAAAGTGCTTGTGAGCCTCTCTGGGAATTTTGTAGGGCATAAGGAACTATTTGAAAAGATTATTTTATATGCAGGCTATGGGAGCGTTCTGCTTTGTTTTGTTCCCCCCCATGTTTTTCATGCAGTTATGTAGCCAAAATAAATTTCTGAATTTTGATAGTAAATTTTTAAGTATATAATGGTTGTAGTCTGTTAACTACCTGTTAATACAGGAGGAAAAAAAAAAAAAACACTTCGGAGCTTTGGAAGATTTCTTAGTACTTTTCAGTCTTCAGAAGTGCAGAAAAAAAGCTGGAATGAGCCTCTAGAGATCGTATAGTCCATCTCCTAGCCCAAGGCACTACTTTTGTCATTCCTCACAGGTCCTGTATCACAGAAAATGATGGAATAATTTTGGTGGCAGGAACTTCTGGAGGTCGTTTCATCCAGCTCACTCTTCAGGGCAGAGTTAGGTCAGGTTGCTCTGGGACACATTCAGCTGAATTTTGAGTAACTCCTAGGATGGTAAATCTTCTTTGAGCCACCTGCTCCAATGTCTAACCACCATTATTATGAGCATCTTCCCACTTCCATCTAAGTGAAATAGCTGGAATTTCCCTTACTGCAACTTGTTTGTTGTGCTGCAGGCTAACATGTCCACCAGGACCCGCAGTCCTGTTCTGCAGAGCTGCTTTCCCTTCCACTTGGTGCCTGTGCTGTTGAGTGGAATTATTCCACCTCAGGTGCGCTTGCTTTTGTTGAATTTCTTGGTGTTTCTATCACACCGTCCCACACTTTGCTGCCCTTATCTGCAGAATGTTTTTCCTTATGTTCCGCCTGAATCTTAGTGAGATCTCTGTAGATAATGGAAGATACGTTTTCTATTTCTTCAGTCTGTGACATTTTTGCGCTCTGTGTTCTGTTGCTATCACAGACCTTTAGTCCAGATACATTTTTATTTTTGGAACTGTAACATCTTAACTGTGGTCAAAAACATCCAGTTGAGACCTTCCCAGTAAAGAGAAAAGCAGAGAACCAACTTGGTGTCTATACCTATATTTGTATGTTTGCCTAGCTTGCAAATATTGGAGGGGGGATATGGGGCTGGGTTCGATTTCTGAATGACTGTGGTTCCCAGTTGCTTTTCATGGTAATACCTCCCTAATCACTTGTTCTTCGTCTTCAGCGTATGTAGGAGAATACTCGTGCTTACTGGACTATATGACATTTCTCTCTACCGATGGGCATACTGTTTTCTTTCAGATGATTACTTGAGTTGTTTATTTTATATTCTGACCTGTTCATCTGGAGTGCTTGCAGTTGCTTTATGATTGGTGATGTGTTTAAGATTGGTTGTAGGTGTATCTATTGGAATTGCACGTAACGTTTGGATGTGTGTAATGTATAAAAAATTAATATTGAGTAGCAGTGGATCCAGAAAGATCCAAATGATTTGCTTTTCTGTTTGGATGTTGGATTGCTAATTGTGAATTTCAGTATAGCTTTTCAAACAGTTTGACATTCACCCTGAGACAGGTAAACTTTCTCCAAGAGTGACATGTATTACTTCCTTGTGAGAATATTTATCATAGCTAACACAAGATGGGTCTTGTGCCCTGTTTGTCTGCATAGTTTGTTGTCTTGCTTACTGCTGTTTTGACATGGTATAATCATGAGAAATCCAGGTTGGCTGTTTTGTTTGTTTGTTTGTTTGTTTGTTTCCACCCAAGGTGTCTTCAAACTGTTCTGTTTCATTACTTTACTCCAGTTTTCCCTTGAATGGAAGTCTAATGCCAACTGTGCAAAGATTCCCCTCTTCCCCTCCCTCCCTGTCTCTTTCTCCTGCTTTTTTCTCTTAACAATGTAGCTGACCTTTTCTAGTTGTCTTACATCTCCCCGAGTTCTCAAAGGTGACTACTAATGCCTTTGAGACTGTTACTTTTTCACCAGCCAAGCCATAGCTTCTCCAGTTGCAAAAGCAATGAAAATCTGCCTTCTGCAGGCACAGTGGAATTCCCAGCAGTTGCTGAGATTTTGGCCAGCAGACACTTGCCTTACATGAGGGTACCACAGACATTTTTAATGACCACAAATGAATGTCACTTTAATTTTAGGTCCAGTTTTAAACCAATACGAGTCTGAGTCTTAATAATGTAACTGTGTCTCGGGCAGAATAAATTCTTGTTGTGCTTAATGGATGTTGATGTGCCCTTTAACAATAAATACATGAGATTGGAAGAGGGCCTGCATGTGGTTTGCATATTGCATTTCTTCACTTGCAGTCAGGCCATTAACATAATTTAAACATTATTCTGTGTAAATTTTTAAGCAAACACACTGACATTAGCATAAACCTGTTTCTCGACAACCCCCGGCAACTCTGTGCTGCCAATTTAATATTGCTTCAAATGTTGTGACTTCATCTGTTGAAACATTCACTATGTGCTAACTTGCTGAGAGTGCAAAATAAAATATCTTGAAAATGTTGTCCCTTGGTAAATAATTGCCAGTCTGTGTTCAGCTCCTAATGACGATGATAAAGTGGTTTTTGATCCCAGATTGCCCATCTAGGGGCAAAAGAGAGTGGATGGCTGAGAAGCAGAAAGAAATTGACACAATGAGGCAGAGGTTAAGCTACATGCATCAGTTCATGGATTTGGGGTGCCCATTGCCACACCAAGAGTTGCTGTGACTTTTGGCTCGAAGGCAGTGCTGCCCTGCCATTCGCGGGGCCTGGTGTGAAAACCAGAGTCCTGCTCTAGTTCTTCAGTGCTGAGCTGGTTTCCCCAGAAGTACGGAATGTTTTTTCATCTTGTGAATGGGTGTGTCTTGATTTTCCTGTTATTTTTTATTTTATTTTTTTTCTACTTATTTAGAAATAGGGATCACTTTAAATGATAGCCTGCTTCATAGGTTAGCTTTTCAGTGCACAAAGATTGTAGGGCTCTGAACTCAAAGCAGTTACTTGATGAACTGCAAAATATTGCCATTGTAGGACTTATAATTATTAACATGGGTTTTGAAAACTGGAGAGAAAATGAGGAGGAAGTGGTAAGTGCAAAGAATTACTTAGGAAAGGTCTGGCTTTATCTGGATTTTCTCTGTTGACTTGTAGAATATCTTCAAATTACAGTTTCAAGCTTTTCTCCTAAAGTTTGTATGCTACAAAGTTGTGTGTGAACTACAAATCGAGATTCTCATTTACTTCAGTCCAGGAGCTGTTGTTAGAAAAGCTGGTTAGCCATTACTATGCATACAGTACATCCAACGATGTAGTTGTTGGCAGCGGTGCCTCCAAGTTAATACTCAGTATTGTGTTTTCCCTTTAACCTCTTGGAAGTGGCATCAGAAGGGATTCTGGGAAGACTGGCTGTGCTGGCATCCAGAAGATATCTTATTAAATCTAATTTAAATCCTCATTTGATAAATGTAAATGTAACATGTAATTTTTTATCTTCCCCTCAAGAGGTTATTAAGTACATTGTGTAAAATAAAAGGCATGACTGCTCATAAATCAGTAATGCATGCATCAATGTAGAACTTGATTTTAGCCCAACTAGCGTGCATAGTATTAAAGAAAGTAGAATAGTTTTCCTAAAACAGATGGTTACTTGTTTTCCAAGATTAATGACTAAAATTTTTCCATTCCTGCGTTCTTGTTCCAAAAACAAAGGCACAGTGATAGTCTTTGGCTCGGGAATGCATATACACCGTATTACTGAGCTGTCACTTCTTAAAGGGAGAGAAGCGGGTGCTTTTTCTCCCCTCAACTCTTTTATGCTTTTTTTTTTGTTTTTTGTCTTACCTGCCAAGTCTCAGCTTTTGGACTCTGTGCTCATGTGTGACAGTTGCTGACATCAGGAACATAAGAAGTAACAGAGTGAGTCCCACTAAGCTGTCCCTCTGGCACCTGCACGCACATAATATCCTATGGCTTGTTATAAAGGATCCCCTGGAGCCTGAATTCAAGATCCAACCAAAATCTCCTTGAAAGTCAATGAAATTTTTCCCCATTGACCTCAGTAGATTATAGACTTCACAGAATTCAATTTAAAGGTCAGAGTAACCAAAAAATATATATACATATATTTATTACTGACCAACAGAGAGTCTGGTCCAAATATTTTGCATTTTATCTCTACTATAAAACCATGGGCGACCTGGACAAGAAAATCTTGACAGAAGGTGGGAATAAAAGGCATTGTGGGACAATGTGCTGGTCAGTGGTCTTCCTCTGTTAGAATGGGTTGTCTCTGTGTGAGGATAGAGGCAGGATGGAAAGAAAGTGTGAGGGAGAGAGGCACTGTTTCAAGCATGGGCAGAGCAGATTCCAATTTGTTGTTTGAAATGTCTTGATGATTCCAGTGCAGCTCTGTGCATTGTGGGAAGGCACTAATTTGGACAGATGTTTGTAGGATGGAGCTGGTAGGGCTTTCAGAAGAGAATCTCCTGGGACAAAAAAGAACATGCTTAGGAACAACCAAGTAGTACTTCAAATGATTTTTTTGCTTGCTTTTTTTTTTTTTTTTCCTTGAAATACATAAAATGCTTATTTTTAACTTCCTTGTTTACAGTATTTTACAACTCATTGGAGATCTTAAGTCCTTTTTAGAGTTTTGCGGTTTTAAATCAATTAGTGTCCTTATGTGGCAATTAGACCAAAATGAATTTTTATTCCTTAGAAAAATGTGATTTACTGTATTGACTGAGATTTGAAGGAATAGTGAATTATGGAATCTTATACCTGAACTGAATTTTTAAGGAATCCAAATCATTCAAAAATTATCAACTGTGTATTTTTGGTTATTTACGAAAGTAGCACACAGGATTACTTTTTACATTTTCTCACTAAAAATAAATCCAGGAGTACTAAGCACAAAGAAATCAATCTTTAACTTCTGTGTTATCTTGGCATTTATAATTCCCAAACCAAATTTTTCATGGCAATCCAGACGCATGGTTAATTAATGCACTTTTAGTGACTGTTATTGATGGTGCAGTTTGTAAAGTTATTGTAAAGTGGGTGAACAGTCATTTCCCCAGAAATTAGAGTAAATGTGACCTAACTCTGCAGTTCTGCAAAATCTGTAACAAAGTGACTAGCAAATTAAGCAAATTCATCCATCTGTGAAATATTTCAAGGTCAAACCCTTATTGGCTACAAGATTTCTAACTAAAAAGACAGAGGATGACAGTACTTACAGTTTGGTAATGTTTGCTTACTGAGCGTGAAATGAAATTTAACAGTGCGGCATGTCTACATTTGTAAATTTATTGTAGTTGTTTAGACTTCTTGGAAAATGAAATGTCAAGCTATCAGCCTCGACTTCCAGAATGCAGCTTAGGTCCAAAAATGAGTTCACTTTTTTCTTTTTCTCTTTCCATTTTTTTTTTTTTTTGACCTCTCCAATGTGAGGTTATTTCCAGTTCACCTCTGTTTTTCTAAAGAAAACAGAATTTGTTGCACAACTACTTCAGTAGTTAGTGTGGGGCAATACCAGCAAAGTTGTGAACATCTCATGCCGCAGCTGCTAATGNGATTTCTAACTAAAAAGACAGAGGATGACAGTACTTACAGTTTGGTAATGTTTGCTTACTGAGCGTGAAATGAAATTTAACAGTGCGGCATTTCTACATTTGTAAATTTATTGTAGTTGTTTAGACTTCTTGGAAAATGAAATGTCAAGCTATCAGCCTCGACTTCCAGAATGCAGCTTAGGTCCAAAAATGAGTTCACTTTTTTCTTTTTCTCTTTCCATTTTTTTTTTTTTTTGACCTCTCCAATGTGAGGTTATTTCCAGTTCACCTCTGTTTTTCTAAAGAAAACAGAATTTGTTGCACAACTACTTCAGTAGTTAGTGTGGGGCAATACCAGCAAAGTTGTGAACATCTCATGCCGCAGCTGCTAATGATCGCAGTACATGCTACCACAGGCACCCAGCGGGCAGTGTGTGAGGCTGACCTCTCAGAAGATTGGTAGCTTGAGATGCTGAACTGCAGAAGTACAAAAAGGCTGTGATCTCCACTTGGCGGTTCCGTGCCCTCCACCTTGTAGTGCAGGGAATAATTTAAAGGCAAATGAGTTCCACAAGTAGAAAGCAGAACAGTAGAGTTT
This sequence comes from Alectura lathami, assembly GCA_013399715.1. Taxonomy (NCBI): domain Eukaryota; kingdom Metazoa; phylum Chordata; class Aves; order Galliformes; family Megapodiidae; genus Alectura; species Alectura lathami. Next base: position 88,232 of record VXAV01010686.1, on the reverse strand, counting down.
TAGTACCCAAAAC
>VXAV01010686.1:43677-82340 GCA_013399715.1 Alectura lathami | reverse complement strand
GTGATATAACACAATGAAGAACTCCTCTAAGCATTGTTGGGAAGTGCAGGTCTTTATTGAAAATGTTTGTGTTCACACTGAGAAAAAGAAAAGAAAAAAAGGATTTGGAAGTTAGTTTTCAATTAGGTGACAGAAGAGCTGAACTGCAGCTCTTAAGTCTTACATTCCTGAGTTCAGAAAGAAGCAATGGTCTATGACTGTATGTGAGTGATGAACGACGAGGGTGTGAGAATGGTTTGTGAGACTGAAAGTAATGCATTCAAACCCGAAGAAAGTGATTATTTAACAGATAAAAATTATCAGGTCTTACAAGTAAGAGTAGTGGGCTGGTAGTATTTTATCACCACCCAGTTCTCCTGCAGCAGTGTTCCAGCAGCAGTGCACTGGTTATTCTGCTTTTTTTTTTTTTTTCTCCTGTTGTCGAATGAGAGAGATGTGTAGGGTAATAGCTCATGTGTCCCATGGTTTTGATGGTCTCTGCAAATGTCATTAGAAACAGCACCAGACTTCTGCTCAGAAGACTGCTTCATATGGGGGTTTCAGGCGGCACTACGGGATCTAAGGTGAGGTAGCTGCTCATTTCCCCTCTCACACACTGCCGTATTTGTATATGGCACTGCCTGTACCTGTGTGGACCTCATGGTCTTACAGCGCTTAATAGATTGTAGACCAGAGGCATTTGATAATTTTCAACTTGATAAGCTCAGATTTTACACCAAGATATTTAGGGCAAATTTTGAGTGGAAAATTGCAGCCTTAATGAGCAATTATGGCATGTAAACAAACATCTGCTCTTGATAATCTAGGAGGTCAGGCAAGGTGATAGAGTAAGATTCATAGGTTTTGGGAATTCTTTTGTCTGTTCTTGCTGGTTTCCAGAAGCAACACAGCAGATCATCAAAGACATCCCTCAGCTGAAAGAGATCTGTAGAAGATCTCTTGGTTTGCAATACCATTATTTGGGGCTTGCGGAAGGAGGGAAAAGAATAATTTTTTGTTCTCAGCCAAGCTCCAAAAAGTGGTGATACTTATCTTAATTTTTGTTTTGCATGTATTATTCGGTGTTTTTTTTCTCCAAGAGAGGAACCTGAAGCAGGTGGGTGTCTGCTGCTACTGCTGTGAGTTCCAGGGGGTGGTTGCATCCCAATAGACATATCCCCTCCTCTGCAAGGAGCTCTCAGGGACTCCCAGAGACATTGAGGCAGGCACAGGAGGGCTCCTCCATCTGAAATGGTTCCTTTTGAATATTGAAATGTGATTATGAAAAATATCAGCTTAAAACTTATTATTTTGTTCTGATACAAAATGCTAGAGAGGCTTGCTTCACACTTGGGCTCTGGTTTCAAAGCATCAAGTTTGCAAGTCCACTCAGATGGAAATTGTTGTTAAATATTTACTGCCTTAGTGGCTTGTCCACAAATACCAAATTGATTTTCCTGTTGCTTTCCCTAAATATTGGAAAAAATGCTGTAGAAACCAGTTATGCTACCTATGAAACTTTACCTAGATAATGGCATAGCTAATTTTAGGCAAGTAAAAATTTAAATGCAGATCTTTTACAAGATGAGACAACCCAGACTATGCTGTGGATACAAAGGCAAGTTGACACTTAAAAGCTGGCATTGTCCATGGCTACAAAAGTGTTAATGCCTCAACTTAAATATTTGCTTTATAAATTAATATTATATTTGCTTTGTTACATCCATGGAGTCTTTTCCAATATGTCACTGAACTGATATGGAACTGGTTTGGTAGAGCTTGGTAACGCAAATTAAATAAATTAGTTATGAGAATGGCAAATATAAATATTAGCTAAATGATGTCCTTTGGCAAAACTTACGTTATGCAAGTCATGCTAGAGACAGCATGCCAATGCTTGCTTCTTCTAATGAAGCCACCTTGGAAGTAGCAGTAGAGCACTTGCTTTGAACGGAGTAAGCATATTCATAGAGAAAGGATGGGCCAAAGAGTTTGCAACTTCTGTTGTGGCATTGTAACACCAGAAAACTGAGTTCCCAAATTCTAGTTCAGAGGGAGCTTCAGCTTATCAGCTGACACTAATTTTATGCTTTCTGGACATCATTATCTTTTCTCTATGTCATTAAGGGATGAAACTCACTGTCATCTCTGATGTTTTGCATTTAAGAAATTCTAAAGCCAATGTTTGTTTCTTACTCTGCTCCACCCACAAAATCAAGATGCCTTTCTGGAGCTGTTGTATGCATCTGATACATTCCTGTTCTTTAATTCATTTTCAAGCAGGAGATTGCAAGGCTTCTGTGAAGGAATGAACAGTTCACCAGAAGAAGCTGTGGGAGGGTAAATCCTGAGCAAAGGGAAAAACAGTAGTTAGCTGTCTTCCTTTTTTCATTCTTTTTTTTTTTTTTTTTTTTTTTTTTTTTTTTTTTTTAACTACAGTATACCCTGTTTGTGAAGCTGAATTCTCTGCTAATCTGAAAGTAGGGCTATGATAAAATATTTACAGGTATGACATGAGCAGTAGCTAATGAATGTCTCCAGTGTTTTCTACAAAGCAGTAGAGGTAGTATGTAATGCATATCAAAAATAAGTTTTCAGTAATCTTGATAGTAAAACACTAAATATTTTGACTTGTATTGATATATAATACCACTGCACTCAGTTAAGGTATTTATTTCTTTTTAAATTGCCTAAAATACTAAAATATTTCAGGGAGGGGAAAACCCCATCAAGAGCTCATGTTTTTCTAGGTTTCAAAGGTTAAAAGCTGGCATTTGTCCCTTCTGGTTACATTCAGGAAAAGGGAATCGGGGGTATAGACTACGTGCTGGTGAGACAGCTTGTAGGTCAGCAGCTGTGGGCAAAACATGTAAGCTTGGGCAGACAACAATAGGACAAGGGGGAATGGTTTTAAACTAAGAGAGGGGAGATTTAGATTAGATGTTAGGAGGAAATCCTTTACCCAGAGGGTGGTGAGGCACTGGCACAGGCTGCCCAGAGGAGCTGCAGATGCCCCATCGCTGAAGGTGCTCAAGGCCAGGCTGGATGGGCCCTGGGCAGCCTGATCCAGTGGGTGGCAACCAGCCCACAGCAGAGGGTTGGAACTGGGTGGGCTTTCAGGTCCCTTCCAACCTGAGCAGTTCTATGGCTCTGCGATCACCAGCAGAAGCTGCATGTAGCTGAATCGCCATGGATCAGGCAGATCTATGTGTTGACAGCCAAGTGTCTGCATGATTTTGTTTTTCAGCTCTTGTTTAAAGGACAGTTTAAAAGCCAGGAAGTTTTACATTTTTCTCCCTTGTGATAAGTAGCAGTATCACTTTGAACTGAATTTATAATTTAACTATAGTAAACAACGATGGCTGCGAGACATCTGTCTCAAAACTGAATGGTTCTGACACCTACAAATAACTTTTTGCCCAGCTGTCAGGGAGAGAGCTCTATGGGAGCAAATACAGGATCAAAACATTTCCATCTCTGCTCAGAGAGACTGCTCTCTGCTGTAGGCTAAGTCTTTGTTCGGTTTTCATGTTTCCTGTTACTAATTTAATGTTTCTGCTGCTTGGTGGCAGAGCCCAGAGAAGAAGTGATTTCAAGCCTTCAGAATATATAGTGATGTGCTCTTAAAAATCCATGTAAAAAGTTTTATTGATCTTTTTTATTTTTGATAATATTCCTGCAAGTTCTTTACCTTGTGAAAGTTGAAAGCTGTGTAATAAATTCAGGCACGTAATAAAACCTAGCTTCCTTACAGGAGTTACACTAAAAATAATTCTGGACCTCAGGGTGTTTATCGTCTGGTGGCAGTGGTGGCATTTTCACAGGGGAAAAACAGGGCTGGTGAGGTTGGAGAGGATTAGCGCAGACTCTGGTGGGGAGCTTGGTAGGTGTATTCCTGGTTTTGTCAGCTTTTCTGGCTAAAACAGGTATATTGTTGTGACTATACTGGTTTAAAATACCTGTGAAGCTGGAAGAGGCTCTGCGGTCATTGTGTGTGTCTGTTTCAGGACCCTTAGACAACAGATCTAGCTTGCTAGGAACTTTCATGTGCTCCCAAACCAGAAAATACCAACTAAGTTCTGATCAGTCTTTGCTTGCTTCTATTGAAACAGTGATAAATTGCAGTCCTGCCTTATGCTTCACTTCTCTTTATGCTTTTTCTAAAAGTTGCTGTTTTGCTCTTCACAGTGTTGATTCTCACTGGAGTGTCAACATTACCAGAGCCTAACCCCACCTCTGCACACTGCTCATTTTCCAGCTGGTGGTCTTAGGATCATATAGAATGAATCACAGAGTGGTTTGGGTTGGAGGGGACCTTAAAGACCACCTCATTCCAATCTCCCTGCCGTGGGCTGGCTGCCACCCACTGGATCAGGCTGCCCAGGGCCCATCCAGCCTGGCCTTGAGCACCTTCAGCGATGGGGCATCTGCAGCTCCTCTGGGCAGCCTGTGCCAGGGCCTCACCACCCTCTGTGTAAAGAATTTCCTCCTAACATCTAATCTAAATCTCCCCTCTCTTGGTTTAAAACCATTCCCCCTTGTCCTATCACTGTCAGACTGTGTACAAAGTCACTCTCTCTCATGTTTCTAGGCTTCCTCTAGATACTGGAAGGCCACAACAAGGTCTCTCCAGAGCCTTCTCTTCTCCACACTGAACAGGCCCAGCTCCCTCAGCCTTCTTTGTGGCAGAGGTGCTCCAGCCCTCTGAGCATCTTTGTGGCCTCCTCTTGACCCACTCTTACAGCTCTGTGTCTTTCTCATTTTCGGGGCCCCAGCCCTGTAACACTGGTTTCACGAGGGCTGCCTGACGTCCCTGTGCTCATTGGTGCTAGATGGCACCTCCTGTGAGCACAGGTTTGGGTGACAATGGCTTGACCGAGATGACTGGTGGATTGAGGTTGGTGCCAGCAGCCAGGAGATGTCAGGCTGGACTGGGGACCTTGTGTGGCTTGTGGAGGCATCTACCGTCTATTGTAGGTGTCAAGGAGTTTGGATTTGAGTAGCTACTGCTTTTCATTTTGAATGGGAGGGAAACTTCATGAAATTCCTGCCTTATCTCAGGGAATGTTGTGGAATTCAGACATGCAGTGGGAGGAGAAGGTGAGCTCCTTTCTGAGCTGTTTGTTCATCTCCTCCTGTGGCCAGTGCACTTTGCTGTACCTTCATTTCAAAGTTTTGGAGCTCTGCTGGGATTTTAAATGAGCACGGCATGGTATGCACGTGATGTGTCTTCCTTTGTTTGCCTATTGCCATGTAGCCCGGCCAGCTCTATCAGAAACCCGTCTGTGAAGCACATTTAATGGTTAGATCTAGCAGTGATTAGAATGCACCAATGCCCAGTGGGTATATGTGTCATTTTTTAACAGCTGCTGAGCCCTCTCCCTGCTGCTCCAATTAACACATTGGGCACACGCTTGCTGCTGAGTGGGTTGTGTGTATGGGTTAAACCACTCTGCTGACGGTTCTCCCGGTGCGTGCGATGCCAGGAATGGAGCAGCATGTTTCCCGTTTGCAGAACAAATGAAATCAGAGACCTCAGCCTGTGCCTGTGCAAATATGAGGACAGATTTAACTGGCAAAGGGAAACCTGCCTTGCCTGTGGATATGGTTCAGTCCGCCGACTCGCATCTCTCCCCGCCTCCCAGCCCTGCTTCAAATGATGGAGACGGAGGGCAGTGAGCTGCCGGTGCTGGCTCCCTCCGCCTGCAGGCAGCGCGCTCCAACTTTGCTCTGTTCAACAACTGCTCCCAACCCTGAGTTCTCCTTTCCCTTCAGCACTTCCCTCCTTTACTTATTTTCATATTGAAACATTCCAGCCAGAAGATTTGATAAAGTCCCCCCTTACCTTTTTTTTTCCCCCCAAACAAAAAAAAAAAAAAAGAGAGAGAAAACAATATGCTTTCTAGCCCTCGCTGAGATAAGGGTTTTTAATGGTACCAGATGGTGGAAGGTTGCAGCGTTCCTGCGGTGCTCGCTGGTGCCCCGTGCCCCGGCAGCGCTGTGTGAGGCAGGGGGCTGCCGGCGGGCACTGAGGCCATGGAGCGCTTTCTGGGCTTCGTCAAGCAGATACGGAGGTCAAGGAGGAGAAAAGGCAAAAAGTACCGGCCGGAGGAGGACTACCACGAGGGCTATGAGGATGTCTATTATTATGCTTCAGAGCATTTTCGAAGTAAGTACTTTGTAAAACCTCTTTTTCCTTTACGTGTGATGAATGTTATGTTTATAGGATACTTTCTTTAAAAAGCCCAAACAGTATTCCCTACTCAGTAGAATCTGAGCTCTGTTCAAGAATTAAAGCTTCCTGCTATGGATTTATCTGTGACTGCTGATAACCAACGCAAAACAGCTGAGGTGGCACAAAGCTCCCAAAGTAAGCTGGGTCCGCAAGCCTGGTTAATATTTCAGGTGCAGTTAATTGAGTCTGAGTGCTGGAGACCTTTTGCTAAGACACTGTTTTGTAAGCTGATCTGATGGTGGTCACCCTTGTAGAATGCCTTTGTACTGTGGGTGTTTTTAAAGCAGTGTGAAGACGGCAGTCTCTCGTCGGTGGGTTCAGGTCGGTGATTGATGTGTGCTGCTGAGCGAGGGTCAGCCCCGCGGGCCTGCAGAAAGTCGCTCAGTGGGCTCCTTTGTTGTGGTGCTCGGGGCTCACCCACAGGGCGGGAGGCAGTGGGGTTGTGTGGTGGCAGTCACGTGGCCGCAGCAGCTTGCCCTGAACCAAAATAAAGTGGGGAACCTGCCCCAAAGTCCCCTTGAAGACCACTCAGGTCTGTGCCCCGCACCTGGCAGGCTTTGATAATCTTTTTAAAAAGCTTTCTGCTGCTCTGACCAGCACTGTGGGAGCTTTGCAATGAGGCTGTGTCTGCTGTTGAGCAGCTGAAGTTTGGTGCACTTTTTTTTTTTTTTTTTTGGGTGGCTGTCACATCCTTTTTGTGTCATCTGGCTCTTCATTTCCATTTTGCTGAAATAAATCATAAGAACCTTCCCTTTGTTTTGAGACAAAATTGTAAATGTGGCTGTGCTTTACAACTACAGAGTGCTGCTATTCTCTGGAAAATATTGAAGCAAGAGATGTTTCCTCTTGGTTTTCCTTAAGTGCACCATGATTGCCTATCTCCAAAAGTAAACTGATGTAGAGTGATTGTTTGTTTACTGGATTTCTTCCTTACTCATTCTTTATCTTCTTCCATTTTTAAGACAATGTACTATGCTCATAATCTTTATGTTGTTAAGTCTGAGTTGTTGTAAGAAAGACCTGTTTTGGGGGACACTACAATAATAACAGGTAACATACTGGCATAAAATACTCTACACAAGGCCTAAAAAAATTCAAATATACTTAGCATTGAAAAATGTGAAAATGATAAAGGTTAACAAAAGCACATAACTTTTTTTTTGCTTTAATATGCAAATCAAAGGAATGTGTCAAAGCAGGCTGTCAAAATATTTCCCTAGCTGATTGTTGCTGTTGAAGGTCTTTTAAATACGAAAGCAAAACCCCATCAAAAACTGTCATGTGCAATAAGGATTTTGTGAATTTTGATTAATAAATTATTATTCTTGACTTAATGTAAGGAACTAAGGTTGAGACAAATGTCTAATAGATTTTTCATTTTATTCTATTTAGATAATGGAAGGATATTGCACCCTTCAGCCTGTGGAGGTCAGAATTATTTTAGACTGGTAGAGTGTGTGTCAGATCCGCAATTGCTGTTTTTATTTATGGTCAGAACACTTGCACTGAGCAGGCAACGCAAAGCGTGGCTCTGTAGAGTTGGGTGCACAAGGAGTTTGCAACTTCTCGCTGTTACTAACCCAGAGCAAGTCACTGGGGGTTCAAGATGTGGGGATTTGTTTGTTCATCAGGGAGCTGGGAGCCTGTGCCATCAGCACAGCAAACATGTTCCCTCCTCCAGGGCTTCTTTTGTCCGCTCCTTCCGTGCGCTGCTTTGGTTGGGTAGGTGTGGTATCTGCTGAAACCAGTGTGCAAATGCGGAAAGATCCTGCTGGGGCTACTGTGAATGCTCTTGTGAAATTTGATTTCATGTAATGGAGACGATGAAGTGTTTCATATTGAATTTAATTATGGTCTGGTACTATGCTGTTTACAGTGCAAATGTAGAGTAATTGCAGAGCTTTTAATAGCCATTCCTTCTGTACTTGTGTGCTTAGAAGATTGCATGCTTGAGAATAAGGTCATATTTGTCAGTATGATTCTTAGAATATCAGAGCTAATGAAATCAAAGACCTGTTGTTCACTCAACCAAACAGGGCAGGAGCTTGTTGAGGTTTTGTTCCCTCTCCCTGCATTGTCACCCACCTGTCCCGAAGGGTCGTCTTTTTATGAGCTATGTATCCAATTAGCAAGCGCCTTCTGAGATTGTCTGAGCCAATCATTCTGTGGGCTTGTTATTCTCTCTTTCCCCCGGTGTGTATGATTGCTTAGGGTGCTGCAAGCCGCCAGAATTAGTGGAAAACAGAGGAAGCACGTTAGAATAACCAAAAGATCAAACAGAAACAAAACAAAGTTATAAATAGAGTGGGCCTCTGGGAATCACAGGGAAAAGGTGACTTTAGTTTGTCCTCAGCCCAGTTGTGCCTGGGTTTTGTAGCTTGTCTCGTTAGGTACACTGTCCGTAATGCTCTGAAGCTTTGCCATGGAGGAGCAAATGGGCTGTAATGTTGGGATGCAGGAGGAGGTGAGCAAGGTGCAGTAATACCCAAAGCACCCTGAGTGAAAAGGACACCCCATTTCCCGAGTTTGACATCTTTTTGCATGGACATTTGTTTCATGTAAGCTCAGTTAAGTGGATATCCTTGCTTTGACATGCAACATCAACTCTCTTACCTTTTCTGAGAGTCTCCTTCTGTGCTAGAATAGCTGAAGTAATGATCTGGGTAAACAAACACGTATTGGCATTAGTAGCACAGGCGTCTTACTCATTTCACTGAGACTTTGCACTGTGAACATAACGGGCAATGAAATTTCTGCCCAAGCTGCTCAGACAAGTTGGCGCTTATTGTTTAAAGTGCTTTAAAAAGTGTTATATTTATCTTGTGGAGCATTCAGCACTACTGCTCAACCTGCTCCTTATAATGAGGCTTCGCCTGAACAAGGCCCTTGTTATGCCATTACCACGGCTGACAGCGAAAGGCAGGACTGTTGTGTGGCAGAGCTGCCTGGCTCATTTCCAGAAATGGCATATGTCCTTCCACTGAAGTCGGAATGCTTTGCCAGGGCCTTTGAGTTGCAGCCTGGTCTCAAGCAGGAGGGTGATTTTGGAGCCAGCCTGTCCACCTCTGACCAAAGCAAACATAAGCCCCAGCCTGATTGCAGCCGTAAGTCTTCACAAAACATTTGAAAGGTTTGGGTTTTGTTCCAGTGGAATGAAAATGGATTTTGGAGCCTCACGGATTATACAAAACATGGTTGTCATACTCTGCTTGGGCGGCTCCAGGGTGCATTACTTTCAACATGTGCTGTGAAATTTTGTCTTATTTATGTTACTTCTGGTTTGTCATCTGTTTCTTCCTGAAAAACACTTGGTATTCAAATGCTTCTCTTTTATTGGTCCTCCCAACAAGATGTCAGCAGCATATTCCATTGGCTGAAAAGGTTTTGGTGTTGGTGCCAAGAACATATTAAAGAAAAATCCCCCAAAACAATGCAGAAAGAATTCCCACTAACCCAGAAGTTCCTTTTTTTTTTTTAAGCTCTGTCCCTTAAAATGTTCCATGTAGTCACTCACGGAGTTGCACAGATAATTTTCTTCTATCCTTTGTCAAGGTCTCTTATATGTTGTTTGACAAGAGCGCTGATATTTTAGACAAAGTAGTTCGACATAGGGTATCTTCAATAAAGTCGTGTAGCATTTTCTCTCTGACACTTTTGCTTTGAATTAATGCTTTTAATTTTTGTCTTCAAAGTGTGTTTTGAAGTATACCAAGGTTAGACCAATACAGCTGTTTCCTCAGATCACATTTTCTCTTTTATATCAGTAAATGCTTAGTTTACTTTTTATCTGGTAATTGGAGACTGTATCTTATGTGGCAGATTCTTTTTAGAAAAGGTCTTTTAGAATGTATTATTAGAGCTTTGATGCCTGGTATTAATTCTTCCACAGTTCTTGTGTGAGAGTCATTGAGTTCCTCACTTTTAGGACATTAACCTCTTCAAATTTGCCTCAGGAATGTGTGTGAAACTTTTCTCTCTCTTTCCATTAATTGGACCCGTATCTGTCCCTTGTCTGCACTATAATGTGGAAGTAAGGTATTTGACTTCCTTCATGTCCCCCCACTCCTAGCCTAACAAATAAGGCAAAAAGGAAAACCTGAATGTTTTATATAATGCAAAATTGAAGATGCTGTCTCTGTTGATTGAAATCAAGAATAGTTAAGATGGATGTTGAATATATGATGTGCTGTTTGGGATTATGTCAGCAGAAAAACTCCACTTGCTTAGATTGGGCATTATTCTCCAACATGACTCAGAGTTATAATGCAGAAACTCCCACAGCTGCCAAAATCTTCCTAACAAATGTATTTTGCATTTCATAATGTGAGTTGCTTCAAAACTGTGTTAAATACTGATAGAAGAGATCTACTGCTGAAACAGTGAGAAGACAGAACACTGAGGGAAGCGATAAGCCCATGGCTTCTTAATGCTATGGCAAGTAGCAGCATCACTCTTACTTTCAAGATTGTCTCCATTTCGTAAATTGGTACAAATGGTTCTTGTTTGCTTCAGTCCCATAGATTTGATTGGGGTTGTTAGAAGAGTTAATGGTTTTATGAGTAGTGGGGTGACAAGGGCACTGAATATCTCCAGCTCAGGTTGCATAGACGGTAATTGATCTGAAGGGTAAGGAGCGCAGGACAGCCGCTTTTCATTTCACAAACAGCTTTTCATCCCACAAGCAGTGCGTGCTGCTAGTCTACTGTGTGTTTCGATATCTCGTGGTGCTTGTGTGTGTTGGGGCTGCTTCTCCTTCCAGCCTGAATCATGTTGCGTCAGAACAGTAAAATCCCTGCTTTCATTGAAATGAAATGTAATACATCTGTTGCAGGCTGCAAGAAAACAGCCTTGATAACCTGAGCAGAAGATATGGCAGGCTGTGAAAGCACAATGAAAATAATCTTTTTTAATTAGTTAAAATTTGTTAAAGTTTCTCATTTCCTTGTGCTTAATGACTGCTTCATAGTTGTTGAACCCTGTAGATTTGTGTTAATGGATCATAGTTCATCCAGATTTCTGTTTTGTGTAATTAACTTTTTTCTAGGTCTGAATAGCTCCAGTGCCACAAGTTTGGATGGGATGGGAAGGAATGCCTATGTCCAGAGAGGCTTTTTCTACAGTCCATCTGTCAGTTTGCAAGCCAGGCATGGTGATAAATGAGACAACTGTATTTGAGCTTTACTGCTAGGACAGACAGTATTAATTGTCTCATTTAGAGATCTGTGAGTGAAACAAAAGTGGTAGCAAGTTATTAAATTATTGTCTCTCTTCACCCACTTGTGGATTGAAACTTCCTGTGTGCAGGTGCCAACTGTAGAATTTCATATTGGATAAAATTCAGTCACTCTTCATTTAAAGGTGTTGTACCCTTCTGCTGTTTCTGCTGCTTTTTCATCTTCTTATGTGTTCAATTCTGTTTTTAAACAGGTGGTCATGGCATCAGGTGCAGCTTTGTGTTTCGTGACAACCATTCTCTCACAAAGGGCTGCTTTACTTCTGACTGTGTGTGTTTTGCATGAGGCTACTTCTAATTACCATCTCATTTGTGATGGTCATTACTNCAATCCTTTAAAAAAAAAAAAAAAAAAAAAGAAGAATTACATATTATTCTCACTTTATAGATAGGGAACTAGTAGGAATACATTATAAGGTACTAGCAGCTCTTGAGCATCCTATGAAATTATTTAGATCTTCCAAGCCCTTAAGAAATTTGCATAAATTAAAATCTTATTTTACTTCTTTCCTGTTTTATATTAGTTAAGAGTTTGTAGCTCTTGGGATGGGGCTTGTGTTTGTAGATGCTTAAGCTGTTTGGATAGCAGCTTTAGCTGCATTATATTGTTTACATAAATTCAAAGATAATTGACCTGTTTTCCTCCCTTGCACACAGTGCAGGCCCTAGCTGCAGGGTCTGTCTGGGAGGCATCACACCTCTGCTTCCCTGCAGCACTGGTGCAATGCATTTTCTCCAGCCAAGCAATTTTGTGCACAAATCCCGGATCTGGTGAAATATTTTCATTATATATGAAACAGGTGTTTACAAATTCTACATTTTTTTCTAAAGCAGTAGTGCAAGAGCCAATTTAAGTTTGTTAGCAATAGGATTACTTTTTAAAATTATCCTTTGCGGCTCTCCTGCAAGTGGCCCTTAGACTCCCAGGACAGCTCAGAGTACAGGTGGTAATGCTTGCTTTAGAGTTACTTGAGGGAAGCTGGCTTATTTACTTCAAGCCATTTACTGAAATACTGAGACATTAGTTATGTAGCTGTGGTGGTTCTTGCTCAAGAAATGTATTCATTATGGCTCTTGAGGTCCCTTCCGGCCCAAGCCATTCTATGATTCTATGATTCCTCCTCCTGTAGTGGGGAGGCTGTAGTACTCTAGTGGCTCAGAGAACTGAACACTCTTTATGCTTCAGTATGTCTGGAATACCTGATATTCAGGTTCAAACAATGAAATTTAGAGAGACTTGGACATATAGACATTCAGCTTCCTACTTCCTGAAATGATGTGTATGTTCGTGTGATAATAATGGATTCATTTATTTGCATCATGAGTGCTTAGTGATAAGGTTTTATTCCCCTTTGGATACTGAGAGGTGAATGAAACATAAGGTTTTATGGAGTAAGATTAAGAAGAGAGGTAAAAGCAACTACGAAGGTGTCTGCTTTAATATTGGCCATCAGTTCCAACAGAAAACTTAATTGAATTAGTAGAACTAAGAAGAAAACAACAATTTAAGCCCCTTGCTGATGAGCTTATCAACATTTATTGAATTATTCCTGGTTTTTCAGCAAGGCACCCCAGCAGGTATTGTTAATCATCAGCATGTATATAAGCACTTGTTTACCGTAGAAGTGTTTGTACAAGGCAGATTTTGTGATCATTGTTGTGTGTGCAGAAAGTATTAGGCAACTTTTTTTGTTGTTTCTTAGTAGAAAAGAGCAGGCCTGGGAGAAGCCCAGAGGTGCAGACACAGCAGGGGACGCTGGGGCTGGGTGCACGGCTGTGCTCGCAACACCAGCCTTCCCTTTTCCTCAGCATCCTTGACTCAAGAAGTGTTCTTCTTGTGGTGACCCATGCATCTGGACACTACCACATTTTCTCAGAGGGTTTTCTATTTTCCTTCTCAAACCAGATTCCATACAAATCAGCATAAAAGGCTTGCAGTTTTGAGGATGTGGAATTTAAAATGTAACACGTTTGTATGTATAAAAATATATAAGCCTAACTACTTTGAAATTTCATCCATAAGGCGTCTCAGGCTGGAACTTTAAAATTATTGCATACCTTTGATGATAATCTCCCTGTGCTCTAGCTCTCCACCTGTGAAATGAGGTTAATGGCATCTCTCCTTCACTGATATGCCATGAAAGTAAATTAGTGTTTGCTAAGCCCTCAGATGCCATGGTGATGAGCACCACTGAAAAGCTCAGGAAGAAATTAATGTCTGTCCTGAGAGAAGGGCTTGAATAATGTGTGGGAGCTAAGGCAGGGAATTACAGCTCAAGCAATGAGGGGAAAACAAGGTCTTGAGTAATCTTTCAACTGTAGTCATTACTTTGGGGCATTAAATGAGACAAGGTCTTGTGAAAGAGTAGGAGATCAGGTAATTAACAATTGTGTTGTAAGGCATGTGCAAAGGCGGCCAAACTAAGGCTTGCTAGGAATTCCTAAATGTGTTGCTTCCTATGAATGAACCAAATATCTGTGGTGTTGTGAAGGTGAGAGTAAATGATGGTGAGTGGCTGCAGGACTGACTGCAGAAGTAGAGCTGCTGAGGCTTGTTTCAGTATGGTCCCCCATGGGCAGCTAGGGGCAGAAGAGGGAGGAAGCAGGTTGATCTGCCCGCTGAGCCTGGGCACTCTGAACAGCTGTGGGAGGCAGTGGGGGAGAGCTGTGACTGGAAAGCAACCAAGAGCCAAGGTGGAGGGCAGTGACAGGAGGAGCACAAGGTAGGAGATCCCCCAGCTTGCATGACTGCAGGGTGTGAAGACTTGGCTGCCTGCTCCTCCAGCTCCACAGAGGGAGGGCAAGTAGTGAGCGCTTCATTTCTGCCCAGTTTGTTCTGTACTTGCTAATCCCAATATAAAATAGTCTCCCACATTAAGCGCAGGGACATCAGCTCCTCTGCATAAAGCTGGCATGGAGGTAGGGCATCAGAGACAGTTTTCCAGGGACCAAAATTCAGCTTGTAGGTGTAACCCTGGTGCAATAAATCCTTTTTGTATGTGCGTGGCTGTTGAATTGAGGAGGACAAAGAAGATGGAAAGGAAGATATTTATGGGACAGTGAGGAATCTCTTTGGAGATGCTCAAAACCCAACTGGATAAGGCTGCAAGCAACTTGGTCTACCTTTAAAGTTAGTTCCAGCTTCAAAAACGGCCTTGCTCTGAGCAGAGACTTTGGGCCAGAGGACTACCAGAGTCCTTCCAAGCTCAGCTACTTTGTTTTGTGAAAAGGAACTTTGGAGAAGAAAGCAGGACAATAGAAGACAGAAAGAAGGAGAGAGATTAAAAACAGCTCTGGGAAAAATCCTGTTTGAATGAACCTGCAAAAAAAAAAAAAAAAAAAAAGGAAACCAAAAGTAGACAGATGCTCTGTGAGATATTAGCTCAGTAACTTGTGTTTTCAGATTTGTTTGCAGATGCTCCCTTTGGGTGCATTTAACAGGCTCTGTCGTTGCTCAGGTCTGTGCCATTTTGATAGCACTCTCCCTCTCCCAGAAAGGGGAAACTCCTCACTCAACAACACACCCTGCTGCTGTTCCGTCAACTGGCAGCAACTCTATTAATAAAAAAAACCAACAACGTATGACAGCTAAATACCATAAAGAATGAATAGTGCACGCACAGACTCGTGTTTTAAGTGCATGGTGTTACAAGCTTTTTTTTGCCTTTTTTTTTTTTTTTTTTTTTTTTTTTTTGCTGATTAGTGTGGGAGGTGGTTTAAAGCCCTGATGACCCAGCTAACCATACTCTACATTTGCAGAAGCCCAGTAGGAATTGCATGGTCAACAACACCCTTCCTTTCACAGATGGGCTGCAGCACAAGCTGCAGACTGTGCTGTGTTCAGCTGTGTTAGCGGTGAACGCCCAGCACCCAGGAGGTATGTGTGCCACACTGTCTGATAGGGATGTCACATCTGACAGCCTTTTCTAGGGGAAATGAGAAGATGCCTGTGAAGAAAAGTTGGGATGGAGCCTGGATCTCTGGCAGAGCGCTTCCAGCAGAAGCAGCGCTCAGGTCAGTTGTCAGTAAATCTGAATACGTTCAGTGGCATTTACAATTCAGAAAACAAGAACATGGATTTTCCATTGCGTGTTAGTGGAATTTCGTGTGGTATGTCATTAAGATGTTACATTTTGTTTCTTTGCTAAAAGGAGAAGTGGGATGACTTCTGAAATGGAGAGACCAAAGCTGCTCGGGCAGGTGGTTATGGATGACCATGGACAATTGAATCAAGGGGAGCACAGCAAGGCCACAGAACCACTGGTGTCTCTGAAGTCTCTGGGAATTCAGTGATGGTTTGGTTGTCTCTGAAGGGCACCTTCTGTAATTTGACTCAGGTTTCCCCTGAACCTCCCAGACTTCCAGGGAAGTTGCTCAGGAATTCCCAACACAATTCCCCGTCAGTTGCCATTCACTTGTTGCCATACCCAGCCTGGAAAAAACAAAGCTTTCTCCAGCTTAGGGCATTAACGGTAGGATTACATTTTTCCTGTCATACTCTAAACATAACTACAAAAATGCACGTATATTTAAATGTGTGGGTTTTGATAACACTCCCCTGCTCTCCCAGTTGTTGTGTACATCTTAGGTGCATTGTTCAGGCAGGGAGTAACTGGCACTCCTCTACAAGCGATGGAGGAAACCAGGGAGGGTTTCTCTGCTCAGAAGAGTGCAGCCACCCCTTTAAAACACCACTGCCCCTGACTGTAACACAGGGGATTTAGGAAGTACTGAATGTTACCATTTTGTAACTGGCTCCTTGATTCCTGTGTTGCAGTTGGATGTTTGGGTTCTAGGGAGGGTAGAAACAGTGACGCTTTCTAGTTTCTTTTTTTTTTTTTTCGCCCTACTTTTCTAAACTTGGACTACTATAAGGAATCTGAATGGTTGTGGATTTTCCAGGACAGATTACATGTCACACAAATTGTGTCCAGAGGCTTAGCAGAACTGTGCAAAGTCATTCCATTTGCAGAGAGTTGGTGGTCCACTGTGTCTTAAAATAGGGCCCCGGCACCCATGAGTCCTTTCATAGTAGGTTGTTTTCTTCATAATTGATCATGAATTGGATTAGCCGTTGGTTTAAGAGTCTCAAGAAGACACAGTGCTTGTCATATAATTGTTCAGAGATTTACATCAATGTAAGAAGAAAAAATGGCAGAGGTAGAACACAATTCTGTTGCATGAAAATAACTTAAATTTACTTGATGGGAAATGCTCAAGCCCTGTATCTTTCTCACAGTATTTCGTTGTTAAGACAATATTTCAAAAATCTGTGAAAGTAATTGCTGAGAGTTACTTATTACAAAGCTTCAATGTGTTGGTATTTTATGCCCTAGTGAAATGTCAGTGGATTTGTAGGTAAGGAAAATGTAGATTTGGTTAGTGGTCTCTCATTTTGTGATAAAATGAATTGTGTCTTGTATGATTAACTAATGGTGATGAGTAGCAGCAGCTTTATGGGCTTAGGTATATGTAAACTACTACTAACTGAAATGGAGACCTGTAAAAATAAGAAAAATTAAGCTTGATTTTGAGTAACCTGCAGAAGGAAATGAGTAAACTCATGATCACTTCCCTATAAGCAGTTAAATTTGTTCCTGCAAGTACTGTTCATATTTTGTTGTTGGCAATTTATATTTTTGAAATGCACGGCTATATTGAAAAAGAATGTAAGAAACTGGCAATGCTTAAAGATCTGTGATAGCTGAGTGGTTTGTCCTGAATTGTTCTTCTGGTTACTCTGGCAGTACTTCACAGTACTCCACAGAACATCACTAGCTTGTTTGTCTGTCAGGAAAATCTGTCAGTGTTTGAAGTCCAGACTAATGTAGTAACAAGGATCACAGCATGGGGGGTGAAGTTAGGCGGTAGTATCAAAATGAGAGAGCACACATTTTGGTATTACGTTCATGCACACCGAGCTCACTGTGTGATGTATTTTCAAAGGTTTTTGTTGTTGTTTGTTTGTTTTCTCAAAGTAGAAATTGTATGAATTTTCTGAATTATAAGCCTGGAGCCCTTTCTCTTTATGTATTCTAAAGTCCTTTAAAGTGCAGCTACAGTTACAGTACACAGTGCCCCATGGATCTGCAATTTAAGATGAGTTTTTGCTGCATTTCTGTCATAAAATAATTCAGCAGTCTTATTGCAAAAGGGGAGAAGGTAACACATTCCATTTGCGATGACTTCAACATGCAGGCAAGCCAAGGGACATGTGTTTTCACATTCTGACTAAAACTGGTGGATACATAGGCTTGTGTGTGTCCTGTATTAATACCAAGTGGGAAACTCCTGTTTGTGGCCTACAGTATGTCTTTTCCTTCTAAAAAGCACAAGTGTTGTTGCTGCCTGCTGCTCTTTTTACTTATTTATCTTAACTGCAATGTGTGCACTGCTCAGCAATACAGAAGGATGTGACAAAAAGCTGTGAAGGCTGCTGATGTGACAGGAAGTCTCCAGTTTGCAATGTGTATGGCTTTAGGTTTGACCTGAGGCAGCTGGGGATGCCTTAACTTAGGGCTAAGTGAAAAAAAATGTAAATAGGAAGCTGTCCTGGGAAGAAGCCCAGGAAGTGAAATTCAAATAGCCCTTGCATCTGCAAATTCAGCTGTTTTATTCCAAGATTGTGGTCTTTGGTTTTAATGTGCTTTTCCAGACATCTTAAAATTCATGGGGAGATTTATTTGTTAATTTATTTGTAACTGCTGTGTGGAAAATAAAGCTCTCAAAAATACAGTGATTGCACTTTTCTGGCTGTTGGTGTTTATTTTCTCAAGAAGATTTGTGTAGTTGGTGGTGTTTTTGCAAGGCTTTACATTGTCTTGGCTGTGCCTTGCTGTAGGCAGCTAAAGGCTTGGTGTGAGCAACTCTGTTCGCATGAGTAGTCCTGACCGAGGTTAGCTATGTGTATAGGGGTCTGTAGCAGTGAACCCTAATGAAAATGATGCGTATGGCTGGAATGAAACAGTGATTCTAAGAGGTCTGCAGTTCCTCCCAGATGTTTGTCATTTGTATTATGTTTCTGTATTCTGTTCCACTATCTGGCAAAGATAAGAGGATGTCTTGACTACGAGATCAACATGCTTGGGTTGTTTCCTCCAAGAAAATTTGTAACCATGTGCTTTNTTTCCATTTTATTTCATAGGTGAAGTTGTTCAGACTTCAAAAACAAAGCCAGTTGGTTAGTTCTACGCTATTTCATTTCAATGCATGACTTCAGCCTTGTTCATTAAAGCTGAACTGGAAAGCCTGGGTCTGAAGGACCTCTGTTGACAGGAACTGCTAGCCTGGAGCACAGAATTCAATAATCATGGATTAATATAGTTTACTACTGATTTCTTTTCTTTGGAAAAGGCTATTATTCTTGCCAATGTCTTTTATACATAACCCTTTAATTTTTTCACCTGTAATATTAATAACAATTTTTTAAAGGAACAAAAAAAAAAGAAAGAGGAAGGAAGTTGAGGCTTATTTAACACCAACTCCATAATGTTGTTCCACTGAGGAAAAGGGAGAAGTAGATAGATATATGGCAGTAAATTTAAAATGCATTAAATTACCTGTCAAGTATATTGATTATTTTATTCACTTGAAGGAAAACGGTTTGGGGTAGAGCTTTAGATATGACCCGGCTGCTGCTTTGTACTGTATGGCATCCAATTATTCTTAGATAATCCAGGAATTCCTTTGTTATTGGAATCCAGTGGGGATCCTGGAGTTACGGTCTGGGTTTTGGACAGGAACTAAGCTTGTTTTTGTGTGTATGTAGAAAATGCATGCATGGGTACATGACAGCTTCAGATTTGTGATAGCGTGTGAAAGATTGAAGGTGGCAAAAGAAGCTGTATTTTTATTTTGATATTGATCTCTGCTACAGCAGCTCAGTATTGTCTCTTCAGATGTGTGAAAAGAAAAACCAAAAGGCTATGCAATGAAGTGGACTTCTGAGGTGCTGTCACTGTGGAATAAATCATTTAGTTCTGCAGCTTGGAGCTGCAACACAGAGAACGAGATGCAGAGCATTGGTCTCTGTGTCTGCAGACTCTAGTTATTTGCAGACCTGAGCAATTGCTCTTGCTGTGGGAAGGAAACAAGGATGCTTGGGAGGTGGGTTTTGGGTTGCCTTCATCTGAGCTTGTATAGTGAGAGCAATTATTTGGAATAAAAAACTCAACACTTCATGTTGGACTTTAGACTCAAATATGTGTGCATATACCTGTGATTCAGTAATCATTACCTTTAAGCAGAAACTTGCTTTGAGAACAGAATGTACAAAATCCCCTCATGCTGCTCTCCAAGTGTAGATAAGCTGCATTTCCAAGCAGCGAGCCGATTTGAATTGTTGAGGAAAAAATGAGCAACTTTCCTAACAGGCAGAGTTCATGTATCCTCAAGGGTTATGATCACTGCAAACATCTTTGTGTTTATATCTGTAAATTATTTCTCCAGCTCTGTATTTTTGCCATGGGGAAAAAGAAAACAAACGTGTAATCAACACGAAAGTCGAGCTGCATGTTGGCGATGTCTCCCTTGCAGGCCTGTCCACCAGCAGGCTGCCACTCATCCTCCGGAAATTCTTCCATGTCCCCAGTGATCTGATGGACAGCACTTGGTATGTGGGGACACCAGCAACTTCTTTTACTGACATCTGCTAATAGCTGATAAATAGAAGAAAATCATAGAATCATAGACTCACTGAGTACAAAGGGACCCACAGGGATCATCGAGTCCAGCTCCTGGCTCCAAACAGCACCACCCAAAATCCAAACCCTGTGTCCGAGCGGTGTCCAAACGCTCCCTGAGCTCTGGCAGCTTGGGGCCGTGCCCACTGCCCCGGGCAGCCTGTTTCATGCCCACCACCGTTTGGTGCAGAACCTTTTCTGCCACTCAGCTTGTCCTTCCCCTGATGCAGTTCCATGCCGTTCCCTTGGGTCCTGTTGCTCTCACCAGAAAGCAGAGACCAGAGCCTGCTCGTCTGCTCATGGAGAATGTTTTTAAGTGCAGGAGAAAGATGGTTTTGTATTTTTACTTCATATTTTTACACCTTTTTTTTTTTAATAATTTTTTTGTTTTGTTTTACTCCCTGGACAGTCTACATATTTATGTTTATAATAGGAATTGGCAGCAGAGGGACTGCATGATAAGATGCCAAGAATGGGGCAGCATGGCCGATGCTGAGCGAGGCCGAGGTCTCCGTCACATCTCCCCTCAGACCTGCCAGTGCTATCCCAGCCCTAAATCCTGGGGGTTTCCACTGGGTTTTGAAGGAGACTTTTCTGGGATGCTTGCCCCATGCCCATCTCTGCTCATTAACAGGCATAAGCACTCTTTTCCTGCAAGTGCCTTTGCACCGCATCTGGCCTCGGGCCACATTCTCATTAGGTACATCAAATACAATCCCAGTGAGGACAGAGTATTATGTGGTTTCTATGTTTGCTTTGGTTTATCTTGGCCAGCTGATGAATCTGAAGATTGAGAAGAGTTTAGTCTACATTACGAAGCATTAATTAATACAGAGTGAGAATACTTTATTCCTAGCAAGGATGTCTCTTCGGAAAGTCTCTTTGCTGCAGGGAAGGAATGACTCTTCCCTTTCTTCTTTTTTTTTTTTTTTTCAGTCCAGAGGAAGCTGGGATGTACATTAAGGTACAGAACATCCATGCTAATGGATGCAAATAGACTGGCTTCTTCCCCTCTGTGTATTGTTTTCTGTACAGAACAGTGTCTTGATCTCAGGATTGTCAGTCTGCTCTGGGGAAAAGGTTTGTGACTTTTGGATAACCTTTAACTCCAGAAGCCATTCAAATAATGTAATTATGAAACTTTTGAAACATTCCAGTCTCTCTGCAGTTTGTTTTTCAAGTATTCTAAGACGTAAAGCTACCTAAATATATTCTCAACATTTTTTTGGTGGAAACATTGTTTATACTAAACCACTCTTCTATAGAATGATGAAGACTTGATCTCACTTCCTTGCTTTATTTAATTGGAAACCAAGATGTGGAAAAATGTGAGGGAATGAGATTTTTTCCTATGAAAATTAAACTAACCGACTCACATCTGTGTTTAGGGAAGATGGTTGAATGGCATGAAATTAAACTGTAGGTTTAGAGCGTTGCTATAGCAGATGTAAGCAGTGCCTAGCAGAGGGACAGAGGTTCCTTTCGATACTTCAGCCACATCACACCTTGGTCCATTCAGGGTCTATGCTGGGCCAAGATTTAGATCTGTTTTTTTTCCATCTTACTGTTTGAAGCTCAAGATCCACCAACTCTTACCCTGCTACAGTTTGACCGATGGCTGTTGCTGAAACTTTTGGTCATCTGCTATTATATGGTTTGTGCCTGAAGCCTTGGTGGGCTTGGTGTGCTGGGGACGAAGGCTGCAGTGTGTTGGGTTGTGCCCCAGCTACAGCATTTCAAGTGGCTGCGGGGCTGGGGATGTCCTGGCTCCCCTCCCAAAGCAAGGGCAGAAGGTTGTGTCCTTTGCCACCAGCCCAGTGGGCAGACCACATCTCGTGTTCTCTGCCACTTCCCCATCCAGGTTGTGGTCTCCTTCCGTAAAAACCCTATGAGAAGGTGGGCACTGATGAAGCAACAACTCCCATTTGTAATCTTTTTGAGTCAGGTCAGATCCAACATTTACTCACCTAACTGGCATTTTCTTCAGAGTTAGGGAAGAGTTCGTTTAAAACTATTCATAGGAAAAATAAAGTTTCGCTGTAAA
Organism: Alectura lathami; assembly: GCA_013399715.1. Taxonomy (NCBI): domain Eukaryota; kingdom Metazoa; phylum Chordata; class Aves; order Galliformes; family Megapodiidae; genus Alectura; species Alectura lathami. The sequence continues at coordinate 60,168 of VXAV01010686.1, read as the reverse complement.
TGGGGAGGGGAAAAAAAAAAGCACAAAAGTGGTTAATTTTGAATATCTGCAAAATATGTTTACTCTTTGTTTATAGTCGTAAAATGCTCATAGATCTTTGTCTTTTTTGTTGAATTAATGCTGGTTAGATATTGGTTATTTCTATAAAAACTTTTTTTTTTTTTTTTTTTTTTTCCCCCCAACAGAGGCACCTACTGAATTAAGGGAAACAAACAAAAAAAACCCTCTCCAATTATAATATTTTTACTTTTGATATATTCAGTGTTTTGATTTACTGTCTTTCCTGCGGCTGAACTGTACAGACTGATTGAGTAGCCTGAATAATTTATACTTGTCTGCATGTGTTTGTGCCTAAGTAGGATTTTTGTCTGTGGTTTCATATTTATATATATAGTTGAATTGTCTTTTTGAGCAGTCTTTGCGGTTCTTATTTTAACTGTGAAAATATCTGGGCATACTGGATGAAATTAAGTGTAAATTCAGCGATTGCACAGAACTAAAATACTGTTTTTGAAAATTTAATGCCAGGCTATAAAGGCAATAGTAACAATATGTAAATCTGCTGAGCAGGGAATGACTTTGTAAGTTTTGGGGAAACCAGTTTGGGTGTGGGTGGATTAAATGAAGTGTGTCTTAAATAATGTAATTGTTTACAAGCAACTCATGCCAACCATCCAGAGTAAAGTTAATTTGCTAATGGGGATACTGGACCCTTTGAAAAGCCATTTCAAACACCAAGTATGTTTCAGAGATTTAATAATTAATCAAAGTGACTATATTAAATGTCAGTGAGTATGTCCGTGCGTTGCTATCGTACCTCTCTCTCAACATGAATTGCCAGGCTCTTAATGATAAGACAGGGAGATCTGTAATCTAATAGTAATGTCGGTACGCTGCTTGTGCTTGAACGTTAAGGAGTGCTTAAAAAGTGTTAACCCATACTTATATCTTGACTGGAGATTGCTTTTTTTTTTTTTTTTTTTTCTTGTCAGAGCTGAACCCCAAAATATATAGATCCAGTTCTCAGTTCTTTAGCCCCGCTGTCACTCCTCTATTGCTTTTCTCTGCTGCTCTAATGGAGCAGAAGTTGCAAGGAAGGTGCCTTGCCTGCAAAGAGCTGTGTTTAGCAAGGTTGGCTTGTAGAATTTGGCTTGGTGGTTTCTAGCTGCTAAAGGGGCATCTTGTATATTAGTTGCGTATTTGACTGTTTGTGAGGCTGTCCGAGTTATCGTTGTGCTGAACTGCAGGGCAACATTTGCTGAGGAAGAGCCTAAGAATAATATCTTGTTTGTATACATGCACAAGTGGGCATCGATTGACTAGGACATCAGGCAAGAAGTTTCCAATAGCAGCTGCATATGATACAAAGAATAATCTGAAACTGGAATTTATAGCTTGTCTTTCCGCACCTATAGTCATGGAAAAGAGGCAGATCTTCTGTGCTAACAGAGCCCTCTCCATAGCCGTGTCCTGTTAGCGGTAGTTCTGTGCTGCAGCACAATGCTTGATGTGTGGGTGTACACACAAGCGTGTGCACACTTGAGATATTTTAAGAAAAGTCTTCTTTTCTTAAAAAAAGAAGTCACTCAGCTGCTGAAAATCTGCTTACATGCAGACCTGTGCGCTGTTGGGTGTGGCTTGCGTTGCTCTCTAGAGCAACATTAAATCACTGCATGTTTGTTCCAGCTTCTTGGTAATATCCTGGTTTTTGGGAGAGGCAGATATTTGAAGCATTATGATAATGCAGGCATTATTAGTGAATATTTGAATAAGGAAGCTGGCTTATGATCATATTGTAGATAGGTGAGAAAGGGCACCAGAACGTAAGATTCAGTAGTGGGCTCCCCACAAGCTTGTGGCTCATCCTGGTGCTTAAGGGAAGATGCTGCCCTGGGCAGCAGGGGTACTGTGCTAAAAGAATCTGTGTTGTAAGGGGCTAAAGGATTCCAACTACTCCTCATCAGGAGGGAGCATTGCTCCCGGGGGACCCAAGTTGCTCAGGATAAGCTGCCATGTCCTATTCATTTGTTTCTCAAGGCTTCTCACGTCAGAGGTGGCAGCCACACAACCTAAAAAGAAAACCTGCAGTTCTAAGTGCCAAAATTATCAAAAGTCCAGCATCATTTTTGAAGGCAAAATGTAAAGCAGTAGGATCTATGGTGGCTATGACTGTTTCCTGATCTACCTTTTGAACTCTCAGAAGCTTTATTCTGCTTTAGGAACAATGTCTGCCCATCAGTGGTTGTACATAACCTGGTATGATTAGTGTTTACTTATTAAGGAGAAAATAGTAATTTGTGTTGACATGAGCACAACAAAACAGCCAACTCATGCACGACAGTGTGTAAAACACAAAAACAAACAAAAAAAACCTTGAAAAAACTGACCATTTTTTGCATGAACGTACTAATAGATTACACTACATACATTGAAGGTTAGTTTTTGATAGCTAAATGACTACTAAAAGCAGTCATACAACATTCTTTGCAGCATAAACATTGATTAGACTTGGTGAAAATATTGCCAGAGTAGCATGCCTTTGAAGTTGGTTAGAGTTAATGCAGTTATTTCTGCAAAGACCATAGTTAGCTGAAGATCCAGTTAGTCCGTGTACTAAAGCAGTGAGAGAATTGCTTTGGCTGTACCACATCTTTTGGCATGTGCCACATCTCACCACGAGTTTTGTTCATAGTGTTGATTTTCCAGGGCCTCGCGATGTTGGTGATTAAATCTAATACCAATTTCAGATTTCTTTGTATTTTTATTAGTAACAATTCTAATAGAGAGGTGTGTTCTGCCCTGTGAGAGTGAGCTCCGACCTCTCCCCCTTCTGAGGTAGATGGTGGCTGCTCCCCCATCAGACATGGGCTTGGCACCAGCTGCTCCCTGGCCATGGCCCAGCACTGCCTAGGCTTTGCCCAAGAGGACCCTGGAGAAGGGGACAGCCAGGATGAAGCAGCTGGTTGGGTTTATAGCTCTGGCAAACTACAGGTCCAGCATTATTATGCTACTTGAGTGCATAGCAGTACTTGAGCTTCATGCCCATGGGGAAGAACTATTTCATAGCATGAGAGATAGGAAGAAACAAGAGTTTTTAATTATTTCTTTTAAAGGTATTCATATTCAGATGCAATGTAGTAACAGTTCCATTCCATGTATTTTCTGCAGTCTTAGAGTTCAATTCTTGCATATGTTCAGCTACAGTGATGGACAGTGCACCAGGGCTGCAGAAAATGAAGCTTTTGTTGGTAATGAGGAACTCTTGCTGGAAGGAGCAAGAATATTCAGGGTTTAAATTTAATGAAATCATCCAATAAAGAGTAAGAGCCAAGAGTTTTCTATGTATATATATTTCTCTAATTAAAAGCGGTATCTGGAGAGGTTTATAAAAATCTAAACAATGCGGAGGGTTGTTGTAATGTCAATGGGCAAGAATTAATAGGATGCTGTAAACCAGCCTGATTTTATCACTGAAACCATGCTGCCAACATGAGGCTTTGAAAATGTTTTGTGACTGGAGGAAGTATCTATTTTCTTTTGCTGAGAAGCATCTAAACTCTGGATGTAGCAAGAAAATACATTTAAAAAGAACTATTAAAATATTGTTACTGTTTAGCAAACCTAAAATGGAAATTATAGTTTGTTGTTCCTTTAAAAGAAGTCTTACTCTACTAGAATTTCCTACAATGCAAAGGTGTTCAACATCTTTGCATTTTCCTGTGCTGAAATCCAAGTTTAACATCACGTTTGTACAAGATTTTCAAGGTGATAAAACAGGGATTCAAATACTGAAGATCATTCTTCCCTTATATTTTCACACATAATATTTTTTTTTCAGTTATTTTCTTTTTACAGCTGTTTAATTTGTTGTCCTTGTTTTTGTCAACCTTTGCTGTAAAATTATGAGAGAATTAAAACACTTCTAAAAATAGACCAAAAAGTGCCTGGAGTGGTAGCAATCTTGGAAGGGAATCCTGAAGTGGATGTCGAACATTGAACTCTTTTATGTTTAAGTAGTTCAGATATGTCTGCCTGAGGAAGCACAGCACATAGATGCTCTGCTGGTGTTGTGGTGCTGATGTGTGAGGCAGCCAAACCCAGAGCGCACTGAGCAGGGTCTCAGCAGCGTTTGGGGCTTTGCTGCTTGGTTTTGCTTTCCAGCCGCTCCAGCAGAGGCATTCAGTGACAGACCAGAGCCTGGGGCTGTTTGCTCTCATTCATGTAGCCCTGGGTTTCCCTTTAAATCCGACCCCTTCTTCTTGTTACTTTTCCTCCTGATGTATGTATTATATATGTTTTATATAGGTAAATATTATCTACATGCACACATATATAAGAACATAAATACATAAATAGACAGCCTCTCTCCTCTCTGCTAAGAGGAGCAGGGAGACCTGAAGTAGGGATGCTGCACTCCCGGCCCCTGAGAAGCACGATGCTGCCTTGCACTGAAGCGTGAAGTCGCGGAAAGGCATCGCTCGAGCCCTGGCTGCCATGCATCACGGTGTCTTTGCCCTGAGAACATGTCAGAGTGCCTTGAAAGTCTCTTCTGTCAGGAAGTCCTCTGGGATTAATTTCATTTCCTCTCAGCGTTTTTGCTTTCAATCACCTTTGTACCTGCTTCCCAAATTGCAGGTAGAGGTTGCCAGAGGTACTTAAGCTACAGCAGAGCACAATGTTCACCCATTGTTCTGTAGGAGCTTTCACCCCGCAGCACGTGAGCAGCCCCAGCTCCACAGAGCCATATTTTCATTTGCCAGGTCAAGCTGTGCAGTAAACACGCAAAGCGGAGCCAGGCTGTTGCAGTGGTGCCCAGTGCCAGGACAAGAGGCAATGTGCACTAACGGGAGCGCAGGAGCCTTCCCCTGAGCACCAGGAGTACTGCTGTGCTGTGGGTGATGGAGCACTGGCTCAGGCTGCCCGGAGGCTGTGGTGTCTTCTCTTTGGAGATCTCCAGAAACTGCCTGGATGTGGTCCTGGGCACCCTGCTCTGGGTGTCCCTGCTGGAGCAGGGGTTGGACCAGGTGGGCCCACGGGCCCTGCCAACCTCAGCCATTCTGTGCTTCTGTAGAAATGAAGTAAATTCCCAACCTCATCCCATCCTTTTCTATTGAGTGTAGGAAACTGTCAGGGCATCCATTTTCTCCTCACCTCCTTAAAGACATTCCTGACTGTTTACCGGATTTCATTCTAACCCCGTTAAACAGCAACTTTAGAAGTGGTCCAAATGGAGAGATGCTTCCAGAGGTCACCAGCCCTTTTCCTGCTGTGCATTGCTGGAAGCACACCTGATGCTGCTGCCCCCAAACTGCTTCTTTGGGGGAGGGACCCCGCTCTAGCCCGCCAAGTGAGTAGTATGGACATGAGATGGATGCATACAATGCAGGAATGTAAATATGAAACTAGTTTTCAGTTCTTTGGAAAATTGGAATTGTTTTCCATGTACTGACCGTAAGGGTTATAAATTTTTACTCCTTTTTTGCTCTGAAGTTTCTCCATCAGTTATGTATGGCAGTGTAACACTGGGTTCTCACTGAGCACTTAGTTATTTTATAGGTTGCAGAGAGCACAGTCTGTTTTTAGTACCAGTACTTGTTAAAGTGCACATACTTTAATTACTGAAAAGAATTAAAATACTATCGCTGAACTTGTATGACTTGCTTTTAAAATACAACTACAGACAGTAGGCACTAGCACAGATAAATTCCTGTGCAGTTACAAGGGGGCTTACTTGCTGGCTTTTCTTTGCTTTCCCCCACACTGAAGTCTTTGGATACCACAGTTGTCAAAGTGCCCATTACCACATGCTTAGACCTGAACTCCCTCTTGAACATCCTTCTTCCCCTCGAGTAACCATTCCTTGGACTTGACCTACTCCTCAGTGTTTTTCCCCATCAGTAACTTTCTCTCTAACTTGCTAACTTGTGAGAAACAGCTAAACGACCATGATCACCCACTTTAAAGACAGTGCAGAAGGTATGTCTCTGTCATCTTCGTACAATAAAAAATCCCTGAGGAGTAGTGGTCATTTCCTAGTCCACAAGATGCACACTCAGCTCTACTAATATTGAAGATGGTGAGGTTATTTGTAAGGGGCAAAAGTGAGGAAAGTATCAGTTGAAATCTCTGTAACTTTTATTTTCAGGAAGTATTGCAAGCCAGCATTTTGACAAAATGCTGGGATAAAAAATTCACATTGTGAATGCTGTGGACTCAAAAGAAATTGTGACTTTTGGAGTCGACACTGAGAATCAGAATAAATGGTGTTGCAAACTAGGCACAAATGTCATAGGATTTCCCAGATATGTTTTTGAAAGAAATTGCCATGTATGCACCTCCTAGTGTGGTTTGTTGGCCTGGAAGCAGGGCTGGGTTCTTTGCCCAGCTGAAGTTTGCCCACGTTGTCAGAATAGGCAAACTTTCTCAGAGCTCTCATCAAGACAGTTCAAATGACCTTCATACTTCAGACACTTGCAGGACTCAAGCTGTTTTCATGCATTGAGAAGCACTTGGATTTCTCCTAGATCAGCAAAATGATGGACTGGTCTGTGCTTGAAATCAGGAGATTTTGGAATAGATTATTCCCAAATGGGAGTCTGATGTACATTATATGTTCCAGGATGCTGTATGTGAGCCTGTGCTTACCATATCACCCTCTGGTTTGAGGCTAAAAAATGCAGTGCAAGTAAGAAGTCTGCTATTGACAAAGGAATCTCCTGCAGGTTTGCTATCTCTGTGCATTAAATTTCAAGACAAAGCTGTTACAATCCAGTAGAATTTCAGCTTTTACATGAATCCAGTGAAGAAAACTTCCTCAAGGTATCCCCAGTAGAACTGCCTTAGCTAAATCCAAGCAACAAATAAAGTTAACATTATATTTAAACTTCAGGAGATAGTCTGTGTGTTATGACACTTAAGGTTGTCTGTCAAAGACGCCATAAAATTATTATTGTGGCTGAGAGAGTAGGAAGTGTAGAAGCGTGTGAGTTTTTTATCCAATTGTAGCATGACCCTTTTAAGTCAAAATAATAATTTGCTCATATAGTTGAAACCTTACATGCAAAGATGGAGCAAAACATTGGCTTCTACTCTGATACCCAGTATATATGATCTTCCTAGTCATTGGATGCAGGAGGGGTTTATATTGAAGAAATGCGTCCTAGAGCTGATTGGCAAATTACACTGAAATCCACACGTTTACAAATATCACAATGTCTCCTAAAAGCATGAACAGTGTGTGCTATTTTCTATGCTGCCTAACAGTTGTGAAGGGTCAGTATTCTGAATATTTTTGATGAGAAAGGGTCCAAACCTGTTTCTAAGTATCTCTGTCCAAACACATTCATCATGAATGGGAAACAGGACTGTACATGTGTTAACCACTGTGTCCTTTTGGGACATTCTAGTCAAAAGCTGCAGACAGAGAGGACCTTGTCAGGACTGTGCCAGGCATCTCAGTAGTAGCTCTCTAATTCTTCACAGACACTGTGCCAGGAACATGGCTCAGAAATAAGTTAAGTTGGAGAAGCCAATATCAGAAAGGGAAATACCCACTAAAACAGAAATGTTCTTTTTGAAATGTAGAGCAAAACAGATTTTTTTTTTTCTCATTCCAAGTAGGCCAGCCATACCAAGACAGTGTCTCATTGTAGTGTTGCCCATTAGATCTAAACATGTTACTTAAAAGACAAGGGATATTGAATATTGAAAACTGAGGCTGATGGAGAAGTATAAAAGTATGATTTTTTTATATAGGATGTCACTTATAACATATTGTTGGTCAGAGAGGGGTGAAAACTGGAAACATCAGAATAAGCTGCATATCTTATTTGTGATACAAATTAAAATCTGCCCTTCTGACATTGACAGGAGAAGAAACAAAAATAATTGGAACACCAGATGTCTCAGTTGCTAGAACTACCTGCCAGTTCCCTAAAATGCTCTGTCCAGTTAGCACTTCCTGCCTTGCCTTTTCTTCTGAGAGAGTGGGCAAGCTACTCCTGTCTTTTGTTAGATTAACCCATTTCTCACCTGGTGCTCAAGCACCATTGCAGCCCATTAAAGGTATTAGCTATGATTCAGTTGCTAAAGCATCTACCAGTGTCCCAAGAGTGCTTAAAAATTGCTAATTTATTAAGTAGTCTAGATGAAACGTGTTTGGGATTAATTTATCACTGGGTAATTGATCAGGCAGTTACAAATGGATACAGGCTGGGAAGGTGAGGAGAGGCTGTTGCTCTTCACGTGAGAAAGCAGTGGGATTGCATGGAGCTCCGCCTTTGGAGAGATGGTTGGTCAGCTTATGGGTCAGGATTAGAGCACAGACCAACGTGGGTGATGTTATGGGTGCCTGCTACATGCTGCCTGATCAAGAATAAGTAGATGATGCCTTCTTCAAGCAGCTGAAAGAAGCCTCACATAGGCTGTGGTCCTCAGGCTCAGGGAACTTGAGCCACTTTGATATCTGCTGAAAGGGCAACACAGCAGTTCCCAAGCAATCCAGTGATGATAACTTCCTGTCTGAGGTGATTGATAAGCTAGCAAGGACAGGTGCTACCTTAGAACTCTTACTTACAAGCAGGAAAGAACTTGTCCGGGATGTGAAGGCTGGGGGCTGCAGTGACAATAATATTGTGGAGTTCAGCATCCTGAGCATTCAGGACCGGGGTTGGGAAAGCAAAAGTTCAAAAAAAACTGGCTAATCTAAATCTATCAAGCCTAGAGGGTCATAATCACCAGTACCAATTCCAGCTGGTGGTCAGCCATAAGTGGCATACCCAAGGGACTGATGCAGAGGCCAATACTGTTCAATGTCTTTAATGACAGGACACAGTGCATGCTCAGCAAGTTAGCTGGTGGCAGAAGGCTGGGGGGAGCAGTGGATATACCACATGGTTGTGCTTCATCCACAGGGACCTCAGCAGGCTGGAGAAATGGGCAAACAGGGATCTCAAGAAGTTCAGCAAGGGGAAGGGCAAAGTCGTGGGCCTGGGGAGGAATAACCACAGATGCCAGCATGCAATGGAGCTGGCCAGCTGGGTAGCAGCCTTAGGAGTCCTGCTGGACACTGAGGTGAACATGAGGCAGCAATGTGCCTTGTGGCAAAGAAGGCCAACACCTCCTGGGTTGCGTTAGGAATATTGTTGCCAGCAATCTGAGGGATGTGATCCTTCCCCTCTACTCAGCACTGGTGAGATGCACCTGGAGTGCTGCTGGGTCTGGTGCTGGGCTCCCCAGTACAAGAGAGACATGGACATACTAAGGCGAGTCCAATGAAGGGCCATGAAAGTGATGGAGGGCCTGGAGAATCTCTCCTGTGAGGAGAAGCTGAGACAGCGGTGACTGTTCACCCTGGAGAAGTACCAGGGGGATCTTACCAATGTGTGTAAATTCCTGATAGGATAGGAATAGAGAATATGGAGCCAGGTTTGTCTTTATGGTGCCCAATGACTGAGGGCAGTGGGAATGGAAGTAAGGAAATTCCACCTAAAAGTACAAAAAATGTCTCACAAGTATACAGTGAGAGATTGCCACAATAAAATATTAATAAATACACGGTAAGTAGACACCTTAATGGTATTGGTATGTACATTTGTGCCTGTAACAATTTATAGAGTGCCTTGTCAAGGTCAAGGAAGGTATTAATCATTGTAAGTAGCAAATTGATCTTGGATTTATAAAGTCAACTGAAATGCTCAGCAGAAAATGGGTTGACTTCTTTTTTCTTCCATTTTTCTGTTGTGCCAATTTCTACTGTGACGATTTTAGCAGTATTTGTCAAAAAAGGGGAATTATTACACCCTAAGTACTGTCTGGAAGAATATGAAATTTGGCAGCCTTATGGCTGAAGTAAATGAAGGTATCTTGTGCTTGTGTGTGTTGGTAGCAGAAAAGGAGTACTAATATCTGACCAAAACGGTTATTTTTCAGTTGGCTGCTATAAATTATACATACTTAGTTGCTACCTTAATTATTATTTAATTTATGTTTGCCTTGATTATTTATTTTTTTTAACATAACGCTTTCTATTAAATAGTATATATGTACTTTGAAATTATGATAGTGTCATAATATAGATAGGAAGGTTGTAATCTTTATGTGATGGAGGAAATAATTCTTAGGTCATGTGCAATAAAATGTGAAGAAGAAAGATTAGTGTAACTCCATGCCTACAGACTGCTAAAATGATTGTAGCAATTTCTAAGCAAAGATGTAGAGGAGAAAGCAGTTCTTAAGTCTAGGTCATAAAGTGGTCTGTCCTTTTCTAGTATCTTGACTGCTTAACAGAAAGTCTTTTTTATTGTCCATTCAGCAATAAAATCTTATCTCTTCTGGATGGCAGGCTGGAGGCAGATGATAAACTCCAGTATAAAGTATGACATCAGAACATGTTAACATTTGATGCTTTATTTTTCTGCATTGTGTTAGGTCTTGTCTTTATCATGTTAGATTTTTAATTGTATTCCTTTGGGAAATAGCTTATTGTGGAAGCTGTCTGCTACTTATCTTCATCTATCTGTCTTCAAGGTATTAAATCTAATAATAACGAGTTAAAAGAAATTATTTGTTCAAGAACTGTGTGATTGTAGTATTATAGTAGTGTGATCTTATATTCTGTCCTTAGAAGATAGATGAAATAGTGGTTATAAAAATGTAATGCAATCAGAAGTATACGACCAAAACAGGAGTTCATGTGCCAAGCTCTTCTTGCCTGAGGTCAGGAGGGTATGGCTTAGGTGTGGTTGAATGTGACTAGCCTGCATTTGAAATAACCAGCAAATGTAACGAGAAAGACTTGAAAAATGTGCAGCACCATGCTAGTAAATGCTTCAGAAAATGAAACTGGGCACCTGTTACAACTTAAGACTGGTTTCTGTATTTTGAATTGGAAAAGCAGAAAAGCTATTTTCTGTTACCAGCCTCCATTGCACATCTGCACCTTCATCTTGGCACAACGAGTAGCTAAAGCTCTAAGCAGGAAGCTACCCATCAGCGCCAGCATTTGTCTGGTTAGGGAATGTAAGCGCCTGCTGTACTACTTTATAATTTATGTCACATGAATGGAAAAGGAAGACTTAGCAAGTTTTAGGGAAAAATGGAAAACAAACCCTTTGGTAATCTGAGAGAATAATGTGTGCTTAGCAGATGGCGATGTCATTTTTGATTTGTATGTAATTATTATTCAGTTTTAGGCGGTGCTTATGTTCCTTGCTTCTGATGAGAAGATTCATTTGTACGCATCATTATTATCTCTTTTGACATGTGCGTTAGTGACATTAATCTGTGTTTTATTTTCTGCAGCAGTAATAATGGGGTTGTCTTTCCCTAGCTTTATTATGTTGTCGTGCTTTCTGAAGTTGTCCTCATAACACAAAGGAAAAGTATAGCATGGGGATCCATTGTGTGCAGAGTACCATTTAGCGTGCGGCGTGGCAGCCAGTCTCGTCTTCCCTGCTTCCTCCCTGCCAAATTGTGGTCTGCTTTCCTTATTGGTGGGCAGGCAGACAGATGCTTCTTTTTCAAGTAGAGTGATTGAAAAAGAGTTTATCAAACCTGTCTGGAAAGAGTGCAGCAATAGATGCTTTATGCTTTTGATGGGAGCATTTAATCTTTGCAGTTTATTCTAGAAACACGGAAGATTTTTTGGGGGGTAGTTAAAGATTTATTCACTTGAAGCTGGACTAAAATAGCTTCATTACTTTCAGAATATGAGCTGATAAAATGACTCACTTAGCTGAAATCATCCAAATGGTGTTTTTCAGCAGTCTTGCAATACTGTTTGCCTTATTGCAAGATGTGAATTGGTCATGTCAGACCGCTGCGGAAACTTGGGGTACGCTGCTCGTGTGGCACACTGCCTAGCGCAATGTGTGTGTGTTTTCTTCTATTGTCATCTGGGCTCCTTGTTTTTCCTCCATGTTGTACACTTGGTGTATTGAGAGCATTCCTCTGTCTCCAGTCAGAAGTTATTTTGGGAATTTCTATGAATAAATAATATCTAAACTTACTCATCTGATCTTAATATTAATATAGCAAAACACACAAGGTGGAACATAAATGGAGGATGGAGTTTTCACCTGCAGTATTTCTGCTTCTCTGCCCATGTTTTTTATCCTCCTGTTTTGATTAAATACTTTGAGTCAGATACTGCAATGTATGCACAGTAGCCCTATAAAATAAATGTATCAATATTACAATCTGCATGGTTAAAATTCATCCTTTTCTCTTTGTTTCTATCCTGTTTAGTATCCTTCCTCTTCCTCTAGTCTCTTTTTGTCTCCACTGTAGTACTTGGAATTTATTCTCCATCATAGAAACCCTCCATCTTTACATATGACTGAATTTGACTCATAGATACTTAGTTTTGGGATAAAATAAGGACTTTTCCCTTTTGTTGTGATGTTGCTGGAAACGTTGCCAATTGCTTACCGGAATTTTAAAAATTAAGGCTTGGAGGCTGTGACTCTTAACTGTCATTGAGTGCTGAAGGTTTTCTATGTGCGTTGATAGCTAGAAGTCTGTCAGTAGGGGTTAAGCAGGGGGTGTTGTTCATTCATGGTCTCAGATTGCACTTTTCTCTTGAAGAAAAGCCACAGAGTGGTATCTCTCCCTCTACTCATTAATATTTTCACATGAACTGGCAAGGAGGTTTCATAGTTAGAGTGCGATATGCCATGTATTCTCTTTTCCAGTGAAGAAGCTGAAGGCAAACCTCCTAAATTCAAATGATGAGTAAGTTTTCCCAGACTTCAAGTGGCTCCTGAAAACACAACCCAGCCTGCTTTTCTTGTGTTGATACACTGTTTTCTTGTTCTCTAGTAATGTTCCCAAATCCTCCAGGCATGGCTGTTTTGAAAATTAAAGTTCAATCTCATTGTTCTTTATTTTTTTGCAGGATAGAGTGCAAATCTGAGGAAACAGTTTAGATTTTTTTTTTTCTTTCCTCTTTTCTCAGGCTGAACAAAGGCCTTTTATTTTGCAAGCATTTAATGCACAAACAAGAAAGTCTAATTACTTGTTCATCCATGTGTTAAACTATGCAACACTCTTTAATGTGTCTACAGTTCTGAATTTACATGGCTGTTTAAAAATTTGATAAACACCTCTTTATATTGTGACTGCTTTGGGTAGGGTTATACTCATTTATGGCAAAGCCCTACTGACTTCAGTACTGTCACACCAAGAGTGGTAACTCTTTACATTATTGCATAATCTCAGTTACTAGGGTCTTTGCTTGACAACGTTTCTTACAGTCATCGCTACCTTTATTTACCTTTTATCAGTAATGTTTTGCTTTACTGGAATGATGATTGGATTTTTGGAGGCATAAGCAGTACTGTTTAGGAGAGTAATGGTTTCTGGAAAGAAAAAATACTCAGTGGCCTTCTAGTGTGTGGGAGCGTACTATTGCCGTTGTGTAGAATGGATCCATCAAAACTGTCCTGCGTAAAAGCCCCTTGACAACCAGCCACAAACAGACTAGCAGGGCTTTGTTCTGGATACAGAATTACATGTATTCTACCAAAATGTGGAAAATATTTTGGTGTCCGCTAGATAAACATACGGCTCTTCATATTGTGCATCTGGAAAGCTGTTTTAAGCAATTGCCCTGAAATACCATTCTGCATGTTTTCTTCATACAGCGACATGCTTGAATAACCAGAAGAATCATTCATCTGTCTTTTTTTCAGTCTTTTGAAAGGAAATTTGAGGCTGTTATCGAAGATCACAGCAGACCGTAATTATTTGCCATCATTTTCAATGCGTACAAGCAGTCAGGTACTGAAAATATTATCAGAACTAGGAAAAAGAAGGTGAAAGGCCTTACGAGAACAAATTTTCAAGGGCCGAAGGAAATGCCTGTGGTCCTGGGGCACAGGACATGCCCCATCAGGGAAATGTCCTGTGCAGCTGGTGCACTGCTTGGCAGAGTGCTGGGCTGCCCGTGGGGTGCACAGCTTGGTGGGTGCACACCCTTGTGTGATGACTGCGCTGTGCAGTGCTCTAGATGGACACAACCCATCACCCTTACACTGTGAGCTGGTGAGCATACATTTGTGTGAGAAAGCCTGGTCAGAAACACAGGCAGACATTGTTGTCTTTACTGTTCCTAGTATGTGTTAGAGCAGAATGTAGGTCCCGCAAACACGGCAAGAGCCCCACAGCAATAAGCTCTGTGTAGGTAATTAAAAAACAATAACCACACTAAAGAGATCCTTAATATAGTTTTTGGCATAGAGAGGAAGAGAATAAAAAGGGAGGGGGGAGGATAACAAAGAACCATTGTTCTGATGGAGCTGTAAAGTTTTCTGCTGTAGCTGCTTTGTGGTGAAGGCTGTAGTTCAGGCCACGGTTGCATGCTTTCATGAGGATATTGAATTCTGCAAATATAGTTGCAGAACTGCTGGTGAAAGCCACCTGTGAACTTATCTATCATTATCTATAATTGTACTGACTATCAATCTTTATCTAATCTTTTCATTTTTTTGCAGCAAAACTGCTGAACAAATTCTGGTAGAGCCACTTGCGTAGCCTGAGATTTCCACGACTAAAGGCTTTGATGGCAGACAGAAGTCTAACTGATAGCATTTACGAACTAACTCTTCATAGCAGTAATAGGAAATATGTGGGTTTTTTGGATAAATATTTTCTTGTAATGCATCAGCACTATTACTGCTGCATCTGTTGCCCAGCCTACCCCAAATGTCATGGAAAATCAGCTCAAACTGAAGGTTCTTAGTGTCTTTGAAATCCAGGCCACTGAGGCTTTGGCAGCTGTATTTAACAACCCAGTTTTAGTCACCCTAATTCAAAACTTTCAACTCGGGTAGTATTTCTTCATTGAACTCCTTGCCCTCATTTTAAGTTCTTTCCAGTAAATATTTTTAAGTAGTAACAACATTTTAATGGGAGCTGGTAATAAAATGAAACCTCTCCTTGGCACAGCATTCCCCTGTGCCCTATTTTTCCCATTGTCTAACATGAATGGGCTTCCTCTCCTCCGGTGCCCTTGCTGAGTAAGCTGTTGGCTCTGGTGCACTTCTTATGGATTGCTTCTGATGAAGGACGTGGAAGAGGCATGCTGTCCCCCACCACCTCCTGGGGGAGAATAAAGGAGAAACTGTTGATAAGATGAACTACTTCTACGTGGCTGGTGATTCTCTACATGAACACATCTTCACTTGTGCAAACCATCGGTAGCCAAAGTCGGGCCGTGAGCTGAGTGCAGTCAGCAAGGCTGTGCCAAGCCCTGGTGGTACAGCGTTTGGTTAGTGGGAGCAGCGGCATGGGGGGTGAGCCAGCAGGCTTCCCACGTTGCCCACCTTCCTTAGTAGGATTCTTGTTCAAGGGTACAGGTTGAGGAGGGAGGGTGGGTATGAGCAGAGCTGGACATGCAAGCTCCTCAGAGAAGGATGATCTGGGCTCTAGGCAGCAAAATGTATTTGTTGCATTTAATACTATCTTCAGACCTTCGATTTTTGTAATGTACAAATACACTCCTGCACAATTAATTTTTTTTGAACAAAATTCACTAGTGGCTGGATGTTTCTAAGGATGATATAAGGAGCAATAGTTAAAAGGAAAGGTATAGTTGATTGCAAAAGAAATACTGAGCGTGGAAAGCCTCCGTTTTGGGTAACCAGTCTTCTGGCTTACAAGAACCATCAGAGAGCTCTGCTGTGCATAAAGCAAAGTTAACATGGCTTTAATGCAGAGCTCATTTTCCTGAAGCAATTGCAAAAAGCTCACAGTGATAAGGGATTTTATTTTTGTCTGCTGTTGTTCGGCATGGTAGAAAGGCATTTAATCTATGCAACTGAAAATCATTTCCGGCTTAGCAGCATGTTTAGACAAATGATGAAATCTTTAAAAGCCTCATTTTACTGTAGAATAACCATCTATAACAATTAAAGGTATTAGAAAAAGCTTTCAGAGAGACACCACAGAAATTTATCTTACAAAATTGATAGTAAGTTGGGATTTTTGGTTAGGTACAGTTTTGTACTGAGAGTCTATCTCACTGAAACTTCAAAAATACAATGAAGATCAGATAATACTGAAGATGTTGGTGGGGTTTTTTGTTTTGTTATTCTTCCCTTTCTGGGCTGTCATTTCAAATAAGAGTTATACTTGGCTTTCCCTATTCTTTGTTGTTTTCTCTACTCACTTTTGTATAAATATCACAGTTCATTCGATTTTCATTTTGAATATCTCGTATATCTTAACATAGTGTTCATGTTATTTGTTTCTCTGAAGGAAAAAAAAAAAAAGAAAATAACATGCTTCATTGAGTTATGTAGGCACCAAATTCAGACTTGAAATAAATGCATTTTTCTATCATCATGAGGAGTGTTGTGAGTGTAGTGCTTATTGATCAGACCTGTGTTTTGCCTCATAGTTCTTTTCTATTTTTTATTGTACTACTTGATATTTCATTGTGCTATTATGTATTTGCCTTTTTTTTTTTTTTTTTATTGTTTTGTTAATTAA
>VXAV01010686.1:32221-43649 GCA_013399715.1 Alectura lathami | reverse complement strand
TTTTTTTTTTTTTTTTTCTTTTTTTTTTTTTTTTTTACTGTTGTGTTAATTAACTATTCATATACATGTGCTTTTATATTCTAATGAATTCCTCCGTTTTTAGGTCACCCCACAGCCATTGGCAATGGCCAGCCTAGTTCACACCTGATGCTGTTTGGAAAAGCCATCATGATGCATTGGTGTGTCCAGATAACAGCTTGTGTCTAAGTCTGCTTTGGCAAGCAAAAATATATGGAAACATCCATATTTTAGAAAATAACTTTAAAATGTATGTATATAGATGATAGCACATTTTATCTAATATGTTCAGTTTTTACCATGCCTTCTACAGTTTCTCTCTGATTCATGGTTTTCCTCAGTCAACAGAAACTTTTCTAGATCTCTCCTTTAGCATTGCTCATGCTTGCTAATGTAAAATTTTCTGTTACATTGTTTTTATTCATAACAAATAATGATCACTATCGGTCCAAAAGCTGCTAAACATTTTATGACTATTTTCTCTTTTTATCAGGTGAATCTTTTCCTCATGTCAATTCACTCCAAGTTTTCATCTTTTTTTCAACTTCTTTCATCTGTTTATCATCCTTTTATTTTCCCTCCACTTTTTCTAGGTGTTGTTGAACAGCTACTGCTTCACTATGAATGGCATAAATGTAGACTATGTGTTCATCTATAATTTCTGTATACAAGACTATCCTGTAATATAAGTACAATTGTAAATTTCCATTGTCCGGTATAAACTTCACCAAAGTTTAAGTTTTTTTCCCCTTTTTTCCTGTACACCTTCATGTGGACTTTTTATTCACCTTGTTCTTTTTTTCAATTTCTATATCTGACTTAAAATATATATATATACATTAATTCACGCTTATTGGTATCATTATTTTGAGAATTACTCCATGAACAGTTCCAAAACACTCCCTGTTACACTTACTGAACTACATATTGACACTTTGTGCCTTTATCTAGGTTTGTGATAGTATATTTTCACAGTTTTTGAATTTTTATATTTTTCACAGAATTGTGGGGAAAAAAATTCTTCTTTCTTCTCAACGTAAGATGGCTCCTTCCCCTTCTCCTCTTTCAGCTCCTTGTGGTGTACTTGCTTTATTCACAACTCATCCTGTTTTTCATATACATAGGTCACCCTGATGAAATGTTTAAATTGATTTTTTTTTAAACATCCTGTCAGTCAGCTCAAAAAATATTAGCACTTTACTGTTTTTTAATTCACTATCAGATGAGGAAAACTAGCTAGGCATATTATGATGGTTGTCAACGCTCTTTAAAATTTAAGATTTTCATAAGAGTCATTGCTGGAGATCTTTGATATCTCTGTGTTTTATTTTACTGTGGAATTAAATCAATTCCTTCTTCAAGCCATCTTGGTTTGTTTTGTTTGTTTTCAGTATAACTGCAAATCTCTACATTTTGCTTCAGTTTTTCAGTGTGCTTGATCTTTGAAATGTAGCATTAACTGAGTTTTTATCTCATCTTTTTGTAAAAGCGGGCTGCTTTGTTTTTATATTTCAATCACCTTATAAATGGCCAAATTAAGAGAGAGAGAGAGAGGAAAAAAAAAAGTAGAAGACAGATATCTAAAGGAACTGGATATTTGGTAAGTCAGATGTGCTCAATTACAGAATTATGAAGAACTGAAATGCCTTTTCAAAAAAGTCCAATACACAATATGCAATTAAATCCTTTAGAAAATATGAGAAGACAACAGTGGGTATGCTGCTACAGTTTTGTAGAAAGAAGGGGAAATCTGCAGATAAAAATTTATTTCATGCTCCAGAGCCCTACAATTGTTCTTCAACAGTATTTGTTAGTTAATTTGCTCTTTGCTTACTTTATTATCTACGTCATTAGGAAAAAGCAGAAACCTTGCTGTACTTCAGTTCTGCAGGGCAGTACCCTTGACGTTGTGGTTCAAGTGTTGGTGAGCTTTCCAGAGAGCTTGGGCCACAGACGAGCTGGCACCAGCATTGCCTGGTGGCTTCTTTGCCCTTTCTGCCTATCCCTGCGTATCAGTTTGCTGTCTCTTGCATTACCCGGTGGGCTCGTTGGGGCTTATACATACTTTCCATATTTTCAGCATAATATGTTCTGAAACATAATTTGGCTTCTTAGGTATGATGGTTAGCAATAATTAGTGATTTTAAATGGTAGCGTCGTTTCATCAGGTGTACTCAGCCTTTAGGTGCAGCTTCCCAGCACTGACCTTCCTGTGAGTCCCAGCTCTTTTTCTGAGAAGTGACTTGGCAGCGCTCAGAGTGCCCTCCGGGCTGCGTGACTCTTATCGAGCTCTCACCACCAGGACTGCCCGCGCTGTTTTGAGAGGGTATGGTGGGACTATGGGCAAAGAGCCCACTGGAAATGCAGCTGTCAGGAGTGGGCTGCATGATTCTTTCCACCAGAATATATCATTATGTCCTCTAGCTGTCCTGTAGTGATGCAGTAGGAGTCCCACAGCTGTGGTGGGCACTGGAATAGAGTCTATCGGCTGGAGAATCTTACTCATTTGCCTTTAATGTACAGAAATGAGTGAAAATTCAAATAGGCTTCAGGAACTGGAGGGAGCAGCATGAACTGAATCTAGGCTGAGAGCAGAAAAGCAGAAATGAGGTAAAAGATGCATTAGTGAGAGAAGAGGCTGAGGCAAGTGTCATGAAGTCAGAGCTGGCACACAGTGACAGGGCCTAGAGACCATGATGGCTGGAGCAGTCAGTGACATCTGAATTGCACCTAAGGAGCTCCACATATTTTGTATGGAGGGAATTGCATTAGTAAAAGCCTTGTAAATGGAGAATAAGCGTACATTTTCTGTGTGCTGTGAGTGGGAATCCTTCATTTCATATGGCAGTGTACCGTCTCTAGAGTCATCTGAAAGCTGCCAGCTCCAGATTCAGATCTGAATGAGGGTAATAAATACAGGCTGTCTTAGAAGTGAAATATATCCACAGTCTGCATATTTCAGCAAATGTATGACTGGAGGAGAAATACGTTGTTTTCCAAGGTCTTACGGTATAGGATAAGATTTTGGTTATGGTGTGTGGTGATAGTGTCAACCCAAACGATACTGGAATGGCTCACAGAGTGTATCCACCACATTTGCAAGGAAGTAAATAGACCATGCTCACAGTGTCAGCAGTATGAAAACACTTCAGCTGTTTTGGGGTGTTAATCCAAGACTTGTGATTTTCTTGTGTTTTATTTTTGTTTCTTTTAATAGGAGGCTTGTTTCCATATTCTGTACTTAATGCTTAAAAATTAAATATTCAGCCATTCAGGTATTTTAAGGGTGGTGTAGCCTTTCAGGTTACTGCCCCAAATGACTTCTGACTGATCTCTTGTGTCAGTTTTACAGGGCTACTGTAAGAGCTGTGTTTCTGCTTAGAAAGATATTTCCTTCTTGGTTTTGCCATTGCTGCACCTCTGTGTTGTGCTGGTTTTGGCTCAGCCGTCATGGCAAACGAGCGAAGCATAGGGTAGATGTAAGGAAGGCTCCTGGCACACAGTGTGAGATGGGATGATTTGGGGAGAAAAGATGAGAAAAGAAAGCGTATTTCAGAGGGAGGTGAACATGATTAAGAGATTTGGAAAGAAAAAAATGAGAAATGCTTGCTTGATTCACAAGGGAAAGGATGTGACAAGAAAAGAAAGGAAGCACATGGGACGAAGCACACGGGAAGAAAGTAATAAAAGAAATGTATTAAGTTATACTGCAAAAAGAAAAAATGCAATTAGTTGCTGATGAGTGTGAGTGTAGCACACTAGTCTTATATATAAGACAAGTAAGAAAGAATACATACTGGCTGTTTCACTTTCTTAAAAATTATTTTTAATGTCTTTTGTTCAGACAGATAAATTATTTAATAAGAATACAAATATTCTTTCAGGCTTGTGTGTCAGTTTTCACCACAAACACATTTTCTGATTTGGGTTATATAGAGAGATAAAAATGAAAATGCTGATGCAACCTTAAGTGTGGTAATAAGAACATGCCTCAAAGATAAAAGAGGCTTTATCGCAGTACATCTTAGGATCTTAATATGTATCATGCTTGCTCATTGAATAATAATTTCTCATTCATATCAGTTCTTTTCTTCCCTTCTCTTCCTGTTTTTTCCCTCACAGCCTGAGAGGACTTAACCACCGCTGCAGGCTTCTCTTTCACACGAGTGTCCTCCAATGCACTTACTGGAATGGTGAAAGTGCTGCAGTTCCCAGGCTAATTGCTCTTGAGCTGGCATATAGGTCATCACCTAATCATTCTCTTTGTCTTCTTTCCAGAGAGCTGAAAAATGTGCATTACTGCGCTGGAGCTTTCAAATGCCTGTGGAGGGTTTGTCACAAGTCAGTGTTGGCTTTCTGCACCTGCAGCGTGGCTTTTTGCTCCTTGCCAGGCATAAATAGCAGGTGGTCCCTCTTATAGGAATATTTTATGTAAGTGAAGCTTTTATGTGACTAGCTTTGCTTCTGCCTTAAAAATCCTAGTTCAGGCAACAAGCAGCTCCTCTAACCTGCTCTGCTGGGAAGTATCCTCGGAAGCACATAGTGGTAAAACAGCTCTCTACAGCTGCTAGGAGTTAAAGGCTTTGCTTTGCTCAAATGAGAAAGAGCTTTGTTGGGAACTGAAGCTCAGCTGAATCAGGGCAAGTATGATTGAATATACACATTTTCTTTTATGTCAACCTCATTCTCTCTATACTTGAAAAGAAAACTGAATCTGTTCTCCCCCATTCAGCAGTCTGAGCGCTTGTATGGCACATGCACTTGAATGAATGAACTGAACCAATATAAAATTTCCTGTTTTCACTGGCTTTTGTGAAAAGCACTGGCCATTGATGTAAGACTGAGGTTTTCTTTCTTACCACCAAAAGGCACTTGCAAAATGAGGTTTTCTTCATCGCTGTTTTGTAACTCGGGCAGCACAGGGGCTTTGTATGTGAGGCTGCAGGTTCACTTGTTCAGTCATTCACAACAATTTCACACAGCAGTAGCTCCACTGACTGTGGTTTTCCTGATTTTCTTTTCCTTCCACGTGAGGGCTATGCAAGTTGGTTTCCACTTGATCTTGATACTGATATAACTGTGCTAAACCTGTAACATTGCTTTACAAATGTGATTGTTGTTTCTGTTGCCACCTCAGTGCCAGTTCTGTGCTGCCAGGGGCTGGCTGCACCCCTTGGGGCCCTTCCAGAAGGGCACAAACAGCTATGGAAGTGCCTGGCTGGGGACGTGGATGATGTGCTGATTCAGAGTTTATGGCCACCCACCCGCTCCCTGCAGGAAAGTTTCCACCACTACCCTTCCCCAGGGAAGGATTCCTCCCCCTCTGGCTCCATATAGCTGCAGGGAAAAGGAGCAATTTGCAGCATTTATTCCTACTTTGTGTCATTGCCACAAAATATCTTTGCAATTTAGCGAGGTAGACTGCATCAGCAGCCATGCCTAGCTGTGATGCTTTCATTAAACAAAATCAGAGTTTATGATAAGACATGATCTATCACCATTGTAAAGCTTTTTATTGAGGAAAAGAGACATGAGGAGTGGGAAGGAGAGCTGTGAACGTGGGCAGCTCACAGGGTCAGTGTTCAGGACTTTCTGGTTGGAACGTGTTCTGCTGTGCGTCTTCCTCTAAGGTAGATGGACTTGATGAATCATTGTTATCACTATTAACCTACTTCCAAGGACTAGGAAGGGAACGTAAAGCATGGACAAAAGTGAAAAAGAACAGGTTCAAGGAGTTTCTGTTGAAATTCACTTCAAAGTACCTAAAGCACTAAGTGAAGCAATTTTTGAATCATTCATGGTTTGATTTTTAAGAGAGAGAGAGAGGTCTATGGAGAGGCAGAGATGAACACTGTCTCTACCAGGGAAAGAGGAGAAGGTTCTGAGAGTTACAGACCAGAGTTGAAAAAAACAGCGTAAATTATTAAATAATTTTCAAGTACCTAGAGGGTAGCTAGGGAATACCCGAGTGGATTTGTCAAGAACAAATTGTGTCAAACTAGTCTGATTTCCTACTTTGACAGAGTAACCAGCAGAAATGCTAAGAATGAAGTATTAGATGTGATCCATTCTGACTTCAGTAAGGCTTTTGACACTATTTCACTTGACATGGTACTATGTAAACCAGAGAAGCAGTCTAAACAAGGCCTTTCCGAAGCAGCTTCTGAAGTAGTGGAAAGGCTGCAGTTGAGGTTTTGTTATTGATGACTTGATAGTCCAAGTGGTGGGAGTTACTTCTGAAGGGCTCTGTCATGTAACATGCTTTCTTTTGTATTTTTTTTAATGATTCACATGATTTGAATACACTTCTAAAAATTGTAGATGAAATTCAACTGAAAGGGGTTGTGAATGTTTTGGAGGCAGGACAGCATCAGAATTTAAAATATTCTGGATAAATTAGGATAAGGGTCTGAAATGAGTGAGAAAGAATTCAGTGAAGTGTGGAAGCCACAGCTGGGAAGGAAAAATCAAATGTACAAATGTAAAACAGGAAATAATAAGCTAAGCAGCTGCACTGCAGAATCAGTGCTCATTTGTAGTGGATGACAAATTAAGCAGCTCAGTGGTGTGATGCCATTGAAAGGAGCTTGAGTCTTGCTGTGCTTTGTAAGGACTGTATGCCCCAGGTGAGGCCACTGAGGATGCTCTCTCCAGTATTTGGGCATCACGCTAAGAAAGAGGTAGGCAAACTGAACTCAGGAGAGGGAAGGAGGATTGCTTTAGAGAACATGATGCAACGAAGATCTGAAGGAATTATATTTTTTGACCTGAGATTAGAATTCTCTTGTTTTCTGAACTCATCGATTTACTTAACATTCCACTGCTCAAATCAAATAATAAAGTGTTTCCAGAGCCAATGGACTAGATCCAAGAGGAGGCAGAATTAGCACCATCTGAAATTGCAGTCTATAAAGCTGAGCAAAACAAAAAATACTTCAAAGAGCTATACAGTTCATGGAAAAACTTTGAAGAGCTCTGGGGTTTGGCTGTTTTCTTAGCAAGGGAATTTAAATTCTTAATCCAGCACTGCTACTCCTACTACTTCTCCCCCACTGGAATTAATGGCACTACACATAACCTTACTATTTAAACAACCCCCAATTACGATGTCAGAGAGAGTTTGCCTTCAAAGCTCTCCCATAATTTGATGCTGTGCTGCCTTCTCTTCCTCTTGCAGAGGAGCCAGCCTCAGCCTTTTATACTCCCTTCAGACACCTACTTCTTTCCAGCTCCTCTTTCTGTATTTTCCTTCCTTCTTGTACGAAAAACTCCAACTCAGATTCCCCAAAGCTGCCATCTTGTTGATGTCCTTTAGAGCTGAGCTCATATATTGTGAGTCACGGTGCCATGAGCAGGCACAGGTGAGCCAAGCCCAGGAACTGAGCAAGCTTTGCAGGAGAGGTCCCTCTCATCAGGCAGCTCACATCTCGTGCAGCATGTCAGCTTGGTGCCCACCACCGAGCAGTGTTAGTGCCTCCATTTCTCTCTGTGCATGCAGACTCAGACTTGTGACTTCTGCCCAAAGGACTGTACACCCTCCCTGTGTGCTCTGATTACACTTGTTTGCAGGCAAGACCCCAAATGGGTTGGTCATTGAGTGGTTTTCCCAAAGGGATGCTCTTAAGGTACTGCCTGGCGCACTTTCGTGGACATCTGTGCTGCTTCTTTTCCAGTCTCTGGTTTGCTCTGGAAGATTTGGGCATCATCTGCTGGAGCCAAGGGCCAAGGCTGTGGATGTGAGGTCAGCAAACATCAGATTTCCTCTGTTGTTGTGGGGACTGATGATGCCTGCTGGAATCTTTAAGTGCATCTAGAAAGAAAGAAATGGAAAGACTAATAATTTGAGAAGACAAAATGAAAACCTATGTACAGTATAGTATCAAATCAAATTTTTACCTAGTATCGCATACAAAATGTACCTCTTCAGAGTTGGCTGTTTGCAGAATTTCTAGTTCTATTCCAAACAATACATTGCTGCATCTGAAATAACTGTGCCACATTTTGTAGTCCTGAGATGACTACAGACCAGTAACAAACTACAGTGATAGTTACACTCTGTAAGAGAGCAGAAGGATGAATATTCCAGATACAACCGCAGCAGTCAAAAGAAGTGTTTCTGAACCAGGTGTGACTGAATCGCTCTGGCTGTGATTTCCAAAAAAATAGCATCTCTTTTGCCAGCCAATTTATTAGGGTTTGGTTCAATCCCTCTGGAAGATTGACTCACAGAGAATCACAAACAGGAGAGATCTCCTGATCCTGAGAGGTGTGGATGCAGGAAGCTCTCTTACTCAGTGCTACATGCACAAGAGAGGTGCGGAAAAAGCACGAGGGAGGATTTTTGTGTTCACTCTAACCAGCCCTTTTTCTTTAATAGCATGCATCTAGAACTAGCAGAGCTGGAGACGGGCTTGACTTTTGAGGAGGTGCTCTCTTGGCTTGGTGCGCAGGTAGTGTCTGGCTGCACACTGCACGAGGGCGGCCCGTGAAGCTCCTTAGGTCGCTGGGCTGCCTGTACAGCTGTATGGGTCCCGCTGTCTTCACCCAGAGAACACATTGCTTTCTTTTGAAGGGGACTTTCTGCAAACAGTGCCGGTAAATCCACATAATATGAACCAGTGCTTCCCAGAGCTGCATACGGTGTGGTTCACTGCATTGCAGCCCGGGGCTGCAGTGGGCTGGGTGCTGTTTTGTGGGGCCTGGAGAATCTCCTGCTGACTGTGCAGGGCAGGAGGGAAGGGAGAAAGCCTCGTGCCCACACCTAGAAACAAAGGACAGGGGACCTTTTGTCCAAATTTGACTCAGAAATGGAGAAGCAATGATTTTGTAGCCATTTTATAGTCCATTTCACAATACATGCTTATATTAAATATCATTTGACAAATATGTTGTTCTGCTTAAGCTGCCCTTGGGATGCTCGTAGTTTGTTATAGCTAATGGCAATGCAGGTGCATTTCTGATAAAATTTTACACAGCAGAGTTTTTGCTCATAGATCAGATTTCTTTAGGTTACTCTGTGCACGGTTGCAGTCTCATTTCCTTAGATTCAGGCAGTTTGCTCCTAAGTCTTTATCCCAAATGTCTAACTCAGAAGGGCCTGTCCCTTGGCATCATAGCGCAGGCAGTAAATGCGAGCTGTCTGCTGTACAGTGTGAGCACTCTGTGTAGCAGGATGTCTCCGCATCCTTTGATGCAGGAGGAGCTGCAGAGGTCAGGCAGAGGCCCTGCCGAAGGCTCCCTGAGGTAGTGCCACAGGCTTTTAATCTCCAAGTTGAAGCCGCCGTGAAAATTCTTTCCTCAGAAATCCCCTTTTTCTGTATGGTTCCGGGCAGCCATTCTGCTTCCCTCTGCTTCTCCAGAGGATGCATTAGTATACTTCGAAGGCGAGTGCCTTTTGTGGAATCACCTTTGGCTTTCTTGGCATCCTCTCCTGAGAGGGGCCGAGGCCCCAGCCCAGCTGAGCAGCCTCTTGGCACAGGCACTGAACTTTTATTGCCAGGGCTTTCCTGTACCAGCAAGGCCTAAATGTAAAGCTTGAACTTTCAAACCCCTGTTTCTATGGAGTGCTTGTGCTGGGAATGTCAAGTTGATGGACCACCAGCTTTAGTAAGGCCCACTGGGAACGACGTGGCTGAAATGTTGAAAGTTCACGCCACGCTGCCTTTGCAGAACTTTTTTTTTTTTTTTTTAATAAGCCCTAGAGCTTCTTTCTGCATATAACTGACTATTGGAAAAGATGAGTGAACCTCTTTCAAGTCCTTGAGGCCAAACTGGCTGCATCCTGTGGATTGTCTTGAGGTGTTTGTGGGGTTTGCTTTTAATCAATGCTTCATGTCAGTGTCTCCTAAATTTACCCTCAGACTTTGTCTCTGTCTTGCAGTCTAGTGAGGTTCCTTTCAGGGCTAGACTTTGTTTGTGAAATGTGGCAGCTTTCACTCTGTGTGTTTTAAAATTATCAACATCTGATAAAGTAACCTAGAATAGCTTCTAGTTAGTAATTTCCGCTTTGAACTAAAATTAAATTTGGGAGATTTCTTGGATCGTAGATGATCTCACCACCACCTTCACCCTCTCTTCCTTCTGTTCCTGGTTCCCATTTGCCTTTCTCCATTCGTCAGTAATCTTCCACTAGCTTGGTGATGCTCACAAAGTCTTTGGAGGTTTTGCAGTGCTGATGTGTCAAAATAAGAATGGTTTCTATTCTTTGTGAGCAAGTGAACTATTCAAATCCTATGTGAGAAATCACTTTGTGTTGTTGGTCAAAGGGCAAAGCAGGGTTAATAATTTCATTTCCATTAGAGAGGATGGATTTCTTACACTCTTTGATAGGAGCAGAAAGAGGAAGGGAATGTTGGGGTAGTGCTCCATTTTCCTGATTTTAAAATCAGTGTTTGCATCTTCCCCTTGAACTGTTCAGACTTAATTACATTCTTCAATTAGGAATCTAGGATTTATTTGCATTATCAGTTATAATTAAGGAAAAGTCCATGGTAATTACTGCCTAATATGCATTATCATTCTGTGTAAATGTCAAAGTCTTGCAGACAGCCTTATAGAGTCAATTAAAAAAAAAATGATTTGCTCAAGATTAAATTTTTCAGACTTTTTCAGTTCCACAAATATAACTCATTTTGGCAATATATTTCTTGGATTTAAAAGATGACTGAGCTAAACGAGACAAGTTGTCATTTATAATGCATGTTCTGTTTTCCCCACACTCTGGTTTTCATCATTCCTATGTGTTCTTCCTGCAAATCTGCGGTGACATTTTGGTGCACAGTTTTTATTGACTTGAGAAGATTAGCATGTACTAGGACCACATCCTAATTTCTTTTATGCTACACAGGTATGCCATCTATAATAAAAGACGGTTTTGAAATCCTAAACGTGGAAGTACTCAGCTTCCTTTTTAAATGACTAAGTAACGTCAGGTTTAAGAGTCACCGTTACACAAAGATGTTCTCTTAGTGACTGAGATTTTCATTATAACTGCGTGCAGTCTTGAGACAGCGCTGATAACTGGAGCATGCTGCCCTCTGCCTACAGCACTGAAGAAGTATGCTTTGCTCCTCTGTGTCTTCAGCACGTCAGTAAAATCAGTGCAAAGCTTGCATGTTGTTGCCTTGGTATAGCCTAGGAATACTGTCCTGTTATTCGTGTCTCTTTGCAACGTGTCTTAAAATCCCTGCTTTTGAGGTGGATTGTGGTTTTACAGTACTGTAAAGGCTGTGATGAAATATTACAGTCATGCTTTCTGTGAGGAGTCCCACCTTTGGTTCCCCTTACCCACCTGTAGCATCTATCTGTAGAAAGCAGGAAGTCCTTTGGACCCTGGAAGAAATATGAAAATTATAACAGCTTCTGGGATATTAGAAATCGTATAAAATCCAGTTCTCTTCTGTTTTTTTTT
>VXAV01010686.1:18988-31163 GCA_013399715.1 Alectura lathami | reverse complement strand
TTTTTTTTTTTTTTTTTTTTTTTTTTTTTCCCCTCCCATCTTTCAAAGTGACCTAAAAAGGCTGAGGCTGTTTTATAAGTTTAGACAGAAGTTATAAAGCCAGCAAAAAAAGCAAGGGGTTTATTTTAGTACGGGAAAGCGCCAGGTCTTGCCAGTAGAGGGAGTGGACGAACATCGATCTGGGGCTTCCCAGCTTTGCAAAGGGAACTGGCCCCAGTGAGTGTGCAGCATTTGTCCTTCCCTGTGCATCTGCAGGTGGATGTGCTTTGTTACCTCTGCATGTATTCTTGTCTTTTTCATATTCTGAAGAAATGTATTTTCTGTCCCTAGAATCCTGATATGGATTTGTGGTTCTGGATGGAAAAAAAAAAAAAAAAAGATTAAAAAATACATCAATGTTATCGCATCACTCTCCTTTCTATTAAAAAGGGGGAAACGGGGTTGAATAACTATCACCTTGGTGCAGATTCAGCATGCAAAAAGTCTTTTCAGTGATTAGCACTAATTTTGATAATATCTGGGGATTTAGCAAAATAAGGTATGTTTTTCTTTTCTTTCTCATTTCTGTTCACAGAAAGTATTTTTTAAATCTCTCAAAGAACTCTATTAGAAAAATATGGTAGTCCTGATTTTTGAAAGAACATTGTCATAACTCCTAAGAATCATCATTCACATCTATTTTCTTCTCCCTCTTTTCCCTATTTGTAAACTTACTGGGCAGCTTTATTTAAGGGATGTCCAAAAAATGCTCAGGGAGAACCGCTTGAAGACCCTGACTGGAGTTAAAATGAGTAGATGCTCCCTGCAAAGGTTTTGTGATCAATGAAATAAAATAGGGCTGACTTCCCTGAAAGCTTGCCTCTTGCACCCCGCATGGAAGCATGTGCATTGTCAGGCATTTGCATTTTCAGCAGGCTCACCATTGCTCTGATGTTGCATTTATGTACTGTAGCATAGCTAGAGCTGAAGGTATGAAGGGAAACTTCTTACAGAATCAAAGCCTTCTTTTATGGCACTTGTTTAATTATCTGGTGTAACAGAGGAGCATGGGAAACAGCTCTTAACCTTGAAAATCAACTTGGAAAAAATGCTGTGAAAAGGATTTATATGGTGACAAATTTAACAATCCACCGAACAACTTTTTCTCCTGAGTTGTGAACTGTTAGAACTCTCCAACAGAGACATGATGTAAAATGCACAAAAAAGCATGCTTTCATTAACAATTTTTAGAAAAAAAAAAAAGGCTTTTTGTGTGTGTGTGTGTGTGGTCAAGCTTAAAAAAATAGTGGGAGACTTTTTTTTTTTTGTATAGTAAAATTTGCAAGAGCTACTTTTAATTTACACAATTACTGATTTTTTAGTGTTTGAGTTTCTCATTGGTTTCTTTTGTGGCTGCCTCTTTCTCTTTTTTTCCTTCTTTTTTGGAGCTGGTTCACTATTGACTTTACTCACTCATTCTCCCCACTTTTGAATGAAACATCACATGGTTTACAAGCAGCTGGAGAAAGAAAAGGAGTTGTAGATTTTGTCACTGATGTCAGGAAGATGTTTTAAATGTTATGCAAAGAATGGAAGAAAATACTGATTATAAAAAATTAAAAAAGCAATAAAAACAAAACAATTTTCTTAGTATTTCAAAACAATAAAAAAGAGCAAACGTAAAACACAGTAGCTTTTTCTGAAGTGTATATAATATGTGTGGTCTGCTTAATTCTAATAGCTGGACCCATTGATCAGCAGCAAGTGTCTAATACTGCTCTGTGCTCAGCTTTTGAGCAGGCGATTAATGTGCATCATGTTGTATCTTTCCTTGCATTATTTACGAGACTTTTAATCAAGGCTGTCTTTATCACATGAGTTTTTACTACCATTCTGCCGTAGCTCATGTCCTTGTGATTAGCCATGTCCCATCCCTGAAATGCAATTTTCTTTGTGCTGGTGAATACGCAGCACAAGTTACCCGAGTCCTTCCATAGGACTTTTGCATTCTGTAAAAAATGGGAATCAGAAGCTGGTGCCCCTGAAGGCGTGATTTGGCTGTGCTTTGAGCACTGAAAGCTAATAGACTGACTGGGACAGAGCTGTCATGGACAAAAAGAGGAGAAGGCTGTCCATGAGAGGCTGAAGGTGAATAGTGGGGGTCACCATGCGACCAGTGCAGGTCAGGAACAAAAAGGAGAGAAAAAAACCTTTTCCTTTTTGGCAGACTCAGTCTGTCTGTTGAATGTAACTCAAATGAACCTGTTTATCTCAGCATGAGGTCAAATGGAGGAAAAAGGATGTGGTACAAACTGTCATCCAAATCCACTGCGAATGGCAGAGCTTTCTTCCAGAGCCAGAGCTGGGGCAGCCCCACAGCCTGAACAGCCCTGCTGGGGAGGCAGGAGGAGTGCAAGGGGCTCCAGCAGAGCTCAGAGCCTTCCTGTGGGAGTTCCTGCTTGCTCCCGTTCAGCATGCAGCCGCCCTTGTCAGGTTGATGGGCTTGAACAGAGCCTGTCCACCAACGTGCTGTTTGAAGTGGAAGGCAGACATTTCAACGCTGACGGTATTTTTGAGCTAACAAGTGGCTTCTTGTTAGCCAGGCGTCGTGTAACTCTGCTAAATGTGCTGCTGCAGTAAAAACATCTAACAGGTGTATTGAAGGATGCACTGTGATATAACTGCACAGCTGCTATTTATTTCCACGCTGAGGGTGTTTAGTTTGGTTGTAATTTGTTTCTGATGCTCAGGTGTAAGTTTTCAAGCAGCCTTACATAAGGAGCCTCTTAATTAGTATTGAACCTTCTGGGAAAGAGCTGCTGACTCACTGCATAGCTCACCTGTGGGCTGCTGTGTCATTTGTCATACGCCGCTAAGCAACTCTTAGATATTAGAAACCATCCATCAGTACCTCCCTCAGCTAGATCCAGACTGACAGCTTACAAATGAAAGCCTCCAAAAATCAAAGTCAATCTTCTGAGCCATTCAGCCCCTTGAGACAAATGTTTCATGTGGAATAAGCTGAATATTAATGGTGCTGGTAAGAAAAATGACCTTTATAATTATTTATACCTTTTTCTCTTCTGTCTTTGTTTATGCTTAGAGTGGCTGGATACTCTTCTCCTGGTGTGCAGCTTTCCATAGGGTTGAGCTCCAGGTATTTCAATCAGGTCTTGCCCCTGTTCCAGCTCCTCTTTAGCTAACGGAGCAGAGCTACAGCAAAAAACAGGCCTATGAGTCCTGGATCTGGCTGAGGAGATCTTGGTGTCATGGCTGGATGGCCCCAGAACTAGGATGACTGATGTATGTGTTTGGCTTCTGGAGGAGCAGGGGTGTACTGTGCACCCCAGTGACAGCCTGGGTGAGGTGCTGAGGTCCTTCTTGTGTAACTCACTGTGGGAGGCAGCCCAGCCCTAAACACCTCTTTCACAGGAGCTTATAGAATCACTTTCAAATCCTTTACTACCCTGTAGGCAGGGAGTTATGTGGGAAGGGGTTTCCTTCTGCTTTTAAAGGCACCTCTCCAAGTGCCCCCCAGGTCTCACATTATAACTTGGGAATGTGGTAAGCCCTAAGCACCAATTCTGAGTGAGACATTTGTTGTGCTTCTGATCATCTCCATGCTGTAGCCTGTTGTATTACAGCTTTAGTGGTAAACTCAGATCTTTAAGGGAAAATAGCAGTGAATGTTTATTCATACAGACTTCCAGATGTTCTGTCCTTTGGCAGGGCCAGTAGTTCCCATAAAAGTGGGAGAAGGAATTTGAGTTTACCTCTGGTCAGTTCTTGAAGGGATGCAGTTAGTATAAGGCTTTGTTCCAAGGCTTTATTTTAAAAATAGTAATAATTATATGCCCTATGTTGATAGGGACCCAGATGCCTTATTTATTTTACAGTTGAGGTTTATTTTACAGTTGAGGTTTATAAGTGTCTTTATCACAGGAAGTGATAACTGACTAGGAAAAAGATAAAATGAATATTAACAAAGTATTACAAACTTTATTAATATATTGCTTAGTTTTCCTCTCTGCTTTTGGTGGTAGCATCTTGTGGTAGCAAATTCAAGATTTCAGGATTCCATGTAGTTCTTCTAATGTCTGCCTCAGCTCTATGCAAAAGGTAAGGGAAAGATCTGGCTGTCCCTCAGATGCAGACTCATTCCAAATCTGTCACCTTAAAATAGAGCAAGGCAGTGCAGCACTGTACATGTGCACTGCTCAGAGACCCCTGGAACAAACGTTTTACAGATTCACAGACTTAAAATACCCAGCCTGAAGTGAGCACATCAGTGGAAAATGTACTGCCTGTGTGTGGGTAAGTAGGGACCCTGATCTTCCTGCAGTCTCACTCCATTCCTCCTGTGCACATTTGGCCGTGCTGCAGGAGCCAGCCCCGCAGTGCTGACCCAGCAGAGCTGCCCTGGCCTGGAGCCTGCTCGGTAAGCATGGGCTGCCTCCAGTGCTTTGCGGGCAGCAGGGCTTTTGCGTCCCGAAGAGCAGCTCTGCCACGCCTGACTGTAAATGTCTGAATTACCTATTAACAGCCTGCACCACTGGGATTTTCCTCTGTGACCTGGGATGTGAGCTGCAAATGCGGTAGGCGATGTTGACACGAGCAGCTTGAGCCCCAGTTCTGGCCAAGTATAGGATGAATCTTTAATGCCTTCTGCTTGAGCTGCATTGCATTTTCATGCATCATGGAAAGTGCTACATTCAATCTTTATTTAGATTTTCTTATCAGGTGTGAAATGAGCTGATGGCAAAATCTGCAGTTACTTCAGATTTTTAAATAATAAAGATAGATGGCTGTAATCTTCTGTCATTTGACATGATTTTCACCCCTGTGTTTTTGTGCCCCGACAGAAATAATAGGGATTCAGATAGTAATGAGATGGCATCCAGATGCACAGCACACACGCACATACATGCAAAATATTGATTTAAATACGTCCTGACAAGCTGGTCAGGCAGCAATCTCAAGAAAAGGAAACTTCTGAAGTGAAAGAGAGATAATGACAATAATGAAGAGGCAGAACATTGATTTTAATGTGTAGCAGCAGTATGAAATTCTGGGTATGATGAATCAGAAGGAGGGTGCTGGCAGAGGTGCACGCTGTGATTTGTTGCGTACATTTGTTTCCATTTTCATTCATTAGCAGTGCTGTGAACATTTAGATGCAGCCGAGAGATCTGGACTGGGGAGAGGGGGGAAGGGAGCTTGGGCTGCTAAAGCCATGGTAGGTGGTGAATTTATATCAGCTAGCTTTCTAATTTCCTGTTAAATCACCGGGGCCCCCTTCTCCTTGTCTTATTTTTAAAATAAATAAATAAATGGCACTGTTACCATCCTGTCTCTGCATTCCAAGCAGCAGCTCAGGAGCATTTCCATCACTTCAACAGTTTTATGGACCCTTCCTATAAGGCAGCAGGTCTTGGAGATTGGTGTAGTACCATTAGCATATGCCTCTGCAAAATATTTCATCCTTTCGTGACTCTCTTTTGATCAATCAGATTTATTTAGGTGGCTCTTTCCAAGTAAGTTCGTAGAGAGAATCTATGCACAGCCTTCTCCTTGTGGCACCAAGTTTATTTTCCTGCTGAAGTTCAGCAGCTGTCACGATTCAAACTTAAATGTACGTTAGGATAAAACAGCAAGTACTTTACAGCAATTTCTGTACAAGCTGGTTTTCATAAAGGCTATGACACATGAACAAATACAAAGAAATTCCACCATACAGTATTGCCGACTTCCTGTCTTTGGCTGTGAACATGCTGTTCTCTGGTATCTACCAGTGCAGCCTATTTGTGATTCTCCAGGTAGGGGCTGACCTTCAGTTTGATCTGAAAGCTAAGTACATGCCATGCAACATGTTACTACATATACTTAGGAAGAGGGGAGAAAGAAGAGAGAAGTATGTTTTGCTGCTATCTTCTCTTTAATCTGGTGCTGGTTTCTATAAAAATTCAGTAGTGAAGTAAATACTGAACAAGTATTAAAGAGGGAGAGGGATTTCAGTTTTTGACAATAATGCAGCCATAGTTAAATAACAGTATAGATTTGTAAATAATAAACTCTGCCACGGTCTGGAAAATGACACAAAGTTAGTAGAACTAATACTAGTTGTTGATGCAATATTCTGGGATGTTTACTGGTCTTTCTTGGTATTTGGTGAATTTAAGACACTTATGATATAACAAGGGAAAATATCTCAAAGTGAGTTGATTGAGAACACCTCCGGTCATCAACTCAGGGATGATAAAGGTAGCAGTGACTCAACAATCTCACTAACTACTAATAAAATTAGCAGACAAAATTATATAAGGAGACTTATGTAGTAATAGGATTGCAGATATGCTTACTCTTTAAAACAGCGAGAAATGCATAGCATGCAGAAGAATATCTTTCAGCTTGGCATGTTAATGCATCTATGGGGAAATAATCCAAAATATGGTCATATAGTATGAATGGAAAGCTGGGAAAGCAGTGCTGCATAGAGGAACCAGCAGGTGTGGGCAAAAAGCAGCTAAGCTTGCTCTACAGCAATAGCAGTGTCACTTGCAGAGGAGTTACTGATGCTGTACCAAGAAATGGTGTGACACAGGCACAGGGAGGTGACAGCCTTACATGCAGGCCTGTTAGACTGCACCAAGGCCATGAAATTAAACGTGGCTGCTCCCCTTCTTGAAACACAGAAGTGAACAGAAAGGGCTCAGTAAAAAGAAGATGGATTTCAGGACTGGGTTATGGGGAAAAAATAAAAATGTGTGTGAGCAACATATTTGTATCCAACTGATGATTAGTAGAAAAGCCCATCTCTTTACTCCCAGCTCTACAGAGGGAGGTGACGAATTTTAAGGAAGATTTTAAAAGGCCAAAATTATTGCAGGAAAGTGCGGAAAATCAAGGAAGGATAGAATCAGTCACTACGAAAAGTTCACTGAAATGTACTGAAATATCGTCCAAGCGAAGGCTGCTGCGTGCGTGACTGAGGGACAGAAGTGGCAGCCTTCAGAGCCGTGCCGCAGCCTCCCCACTTTGGTCTCCCTGCTGCTGGCCTCCCTCAGCTTGCCATGAATTCCAGTGCATTTTGTCTGTGCTTTGAAAAAGTAAGTGCATGTCTTGTGTCCCTTAGGAAGCTGTAGATTTTCTCTGACAAAACAAACAAAAAAAGGACCAAAGCTAGTAAGAATGTATACAGGCTTTTAAGCGTTACTGTTATCTGGCCAGGCTTCAAACTGTTTGAAGAGTATTTCATTTGGAAGGAACTATTAAAAATGTGATAAATAGCAGTGGAACACCACTAAAGCACTGATGATCCATGGAGGAATGGCACTAAAACAAGCTTGAGGTCATCAGCATTTCAGTTTTGAGACAGGTTACAAATTCTTCAACCCCTTGTCTAGGAACATTTCCTTCATTTGTTTTGTTAACTGTCTCCTGATAGCAAAACATGTCGATAATTTATTTTTAGTCATGCACATCACAGACATTCTCTTTTCTTGATGTAAATAATGTACTTTGTGCTACTTTGCATATAGACTTTTGCCCTTTGCTGCTGTGGATCCTGTTTCTTCGTTCACAGCAAAAGGGGAAGGATATGAGAGGTTGGAGGTGGGTATACAAAACAGTCTGCCTGCCCCTGAAGTGTGGGCAACTTGAGAAGAAAGGGAAGTCTTGAGACAGTTTTTCTAATACATTTAATTATAAAAATATTTGTATATGAATATTAATAACATACTTGAAAAAACATGTTCGATAGCTAATCCTCTATTTTAATAGCATTTTATTTGTATACCTTTCACAGTTGTACAAAACTGATCAGTATTCTCAGGATTAAAATAGCCTGAAGACTCTTCCCATTCATTTTCAGTGGTGTTCATGTCTTTTGTTTACAGCAGTGGCTTAAAATAGATAAAGTAGATACGGACAGCTGGAGGCCATCACAATATCATCTTTTTCTTCATATAGTTTCTAAGGCAAGAAAAAGCAAGTAGCAGGTTTGGTTCCCCCCATGTAAGCAAGATGCAGTGCCATCCTGTTACTGTTGCATCAAGGCCGATAGTGTGAAATGCATATTGCAGGCAGGCAGGCAGGCAGGCAGTGCCTCTTAGGGGAACCGTTTTGACAGTTGTGTCTGTTAGTTGACCTCCCCATGAGAATGTTGTGATTAGTTTGAATTTTACTGTCTTTGAGTTCTATCATTCCTTTTTCCTGTACAGCTTTTATTCCTCTCCCTTGATGGGGAAGCTCTTGAGCACTCAACACATGCTTCCTATGACAGCTCTTATACATTGTGTAAGCAAGTCACAGTCCAAACTCTTCAGATAAGATATTATGCTTGCTAAACCTTTCACTGCGCAAGACATTTTTATTGCTCAGACCACTCTTGGTGCTCTTCTCTGCACCCTTCCTATTGTTCCGCCTTTAAGAAACAAACAAACAAATCCAAACCAAACAAATGCCTAGCATAGGTGTTGGAGTTGTATGCTGGATTCAGGTGTAGCCCTTCTTACACAGGGCAGGAAGCAATCCTGTCTGTACTTCATTCGGGCTTTCTCCATTTAAACATGCAGTGCTTGCATTAAGCCTGCTGTCACAGTTGATGTTAATTTACTTATCTGTTATGATCTGTTCAGTCAGTTTTAGAGTCACCACATTCCAGGATTCGCTTCTTGGTACTGCAGGGGTTGTCTGTGTGCCTTGTTCTTAGGCATTGTATTTGGGTGCTTACGTTGGTTTGGGTAAGCCAGGTCCTAGCAGATATGCAGGTTAAATGGTGTAACTTTTCACTAAATGATGATAATGGAAGTATTTGGTAACACACACTGATCTTTATACAATGGGCACTATTGGGAGATAACCAAGCCAGCTCTTGTTTGGCTGCCAAAAAGTCTGATTGTTTCAACACAGCATTCATTTAGACTAACTCACTTTATTTCTGAGCCTTGAGCTAGGCTAATGAATTCAAAGTGTGCTGCGTTGTGTGGTGCACTAGTCTCTATAGATGTCAGTTCTTATTTTTCATTTCTGACTTTATGTCAGAGGTTTAAATACCTTTTAAATGGTTATAGGTCTGTTGGTGATCAAAGAAGTCTTAGTTACACATTAGTTCATCTGCAAAAATCAAGAGCCACCTAAAACAAAGGATTAGAATTGAAAGGCTGTACAGAAGGGTCAATGATACTGGCCCTATTCTGTGATATGCTGATGGACGACAATACGTCACTCTGAGACTCCAAACATTGATGAGTTTGCATGGAAACTTGCAGAATGTGCCTTCTCAAATAGGTGCATGGTTTTAGAGAAGACCTGATGTGTATTTTAGACTTCCAGTTTAAGGCCAGCTAAAGCCATGTTTTCATAACAAATTTCACATCGGAACACAAAGCCAGAGGAGATAGCTTGGTCAGCGAGTCACAGGTCACCATGCAATAAAAACAGAATTCAGAGCAGCCTATGTGTTACTGACACCAACCTTGTAAATACCAGCAGGCACAGCAAAGCATTGGAACGATGTTCCCACGTGATCCTAGGGCAGCACAGTGTGTTCATGCTGCAGAAGGGCCCAGAAAGGTCTCGAACATCCTTATTCTCACTTGTCAGCAAAATAGACTTCTTTCTCCCAAGTTTGCTATATTCACTATGTGTTAAACCAGACTATAGCAGCAGACAACTGTGCTTTTCTTTCTTCCTCAATGGCAGGTAATTGCTGGTTCTCAGAAGATGGCAAAATTTCCAAAAGAGTCAATTTTTATGTAACAGAATAAAAAAATGCTGGCAGAGAAATCTGTGATTTGCTTAGTAGCATGAAAGTAAGTTGCAGAGAAGTAGATTAAAATGCTCATCAGCAAATGCAAGGTTTGTATCACAAGCCTGTGTTATCACCAGGATCTCGTCTCGCAGTTCCTCTTATAGAATTGTCAAACTTCATCCAAAGATTGCTTGGTACCTACCTGGCTGCTTCTAGTTTGGTACCTCCTTGGGTGTCTAGTGTTATTTTGTACACCGGCTTGGCTAGGGAGAGAAAAACGTTGTCCAAGATTGGCGGTAAGAGTAAAATATGAACATGCTGGCAAGTCAACAGCTCCATGCAACAAACATGTTATAGTCAGAGCATCCATTTTTCAAACTGAAATCTTTTTTTTTTTTTTTTTTTTCTTTTCNTTTTTCTTTTCACCTATTGCCTGTTTTTCTCTGTCCTGTATCCTGCATCAATATTTCCATATTTTTCATTATCTTTGGCTTTCAGGCACAGCAAAGCTGATGCTTGGATGAAATGGTGGCATTTGATGTAGCTTGGGAAGGTGCAGTGGTCAGTGCCAATTGGCTGGCTGTTGCTCATACCACAGGCAAACATGCAGTGCTTGGCCTAATTTCTGTACAGAAACCCACTCTCTTTTGGAAAAGCAGCTGCTATCATGTCTTCTTGCAGCTTGCACACAGGTAGGAATGGAGCTGCACCAGTGAACTGACATTTCCCTCCATCATGCAAAGGCTGTGTGACTTGCAGGTCACAGGGCATTGTCTCTGCTGTTGCCATCTCTTCTTTGTGCAGCACCTGTAGAGATGCAATCTTTCATTGTCATCCTTTTTGGCAGAATCATGAATATAAAGGCTTGCCCATGCTAACTTTCGGAGTTAATTCCCCACATTCTTCTGTAGTAGATTAAATGACCTTGTGTTATATTCTGGTCTCATCCCTCCAACTATGCGTTGTTTTTTCTAGTGTGATATTCCAATTTTGTGGCTGCTAAATAAGTTGATAAAAACATGGAAACAGAGCAGTATAGCTAGAGGCAAGTATAATTATTTCACTTTTGTGCAGGTGTTTTCAGTGGACTCATAATCTTTTTGTTTTTAAATGGGAGTAAACATAGCTGTTTTCTGCCAAGTGTGAGAGCTTGTTGCTGCTTCCAGTATGGTAATTTTGAGGAAATTCTTAACCGCATTTCATTAAAGACTGATGTAGCAATAGGAAGGTCATCATTTTGACTAATTGAAAAAGCCTCTACAAAGTACAAAGCCTTCTAGAAACTGTAATTACAAGAGTCTCTAACCATGTACTGCAGCATGTGGAAACTACTTGTGAGACAGCCAGCCTTTAGTTTTGAGATTACACTAAATCCTGGAGACTGTAATTAGATGCATGTTGCTGGCAGGAGCCCATGCCGGGCTGTTTGTGTTCATTGAACAGGGTCATTATTTGCTGTTTCTCTCCATGAAATCTGCAAGCAGCCTGGAAAATGCGAGGCAGTTTGTGATACCTATTTCTTTCACTAATTCCTCTGCTTGGAGGACACACGGACCATTGTCAGCACTCTTTTCTGCCATCATAAATCAAACCAAAGAAAGCGTACATTGACTTGTGTACACACTAGAAAGGGAGCTGTATCTGAAATGGCTCACAAGCTATCGGCTTATTGAAAAGATGTCTTTCTGAATTAAATCACTTGAACTACTTTGTGGGTATGCTGGAAATTACCTGTGAGAGATTGTAATGTACTTGCGCTATTAAAAGTCTCTCATTTTTTCTAGTACATGCACAGTACATACATCTACTACATATTTTATGATCCTCTTAAGTTTCCGACCATTTTTAAACAAAGATTTGCAGCTAGGAAAGCCTGAGAAAAGCAGAGCAGCCTGTTTTGCCTGCACTGAAGTGAGGCTAAGAATGACAAGTCAGAGCTGTACTGTGTATCTCAAAGGTCTTTTGAGGACAGTGTCTCTGTTACCGGACGCCTCTCAACCTTTGTGTATCGACACGGTTTCACTGAAAAGGGCAGCTTTAATTTTTGCCAGTGATTCACATGTACTGGTAAGGGAATACATTTTTGTGAAGCTCTGGCAAGGGATTGCTGTGAAGGATAATGCAGGGAATGCTGTTCCTTATGCTGTCCTTCCTACGCTAGAGGGTAGTATGCACTGGAGAGTTATTTTCATATAGAGAAGGTATATGTTCTGTTTCCTTTAATAGTACATTATGCATTTTATAAACTGTCGTTAAATAAGACTTTAAAAAAAAATTAAATTGTGATTATTTGACTGTATTATAAAATGGTTTAGTAAAAAGCCATCCCAGAATGTAGCAAAAATGACTGATTTTACCACCAATTCTTTAATACCTGCTGATCTGAAAAAGCTAACTTTGCCTGGAACTGATAAACTGAGACTTTTCTTTCCAAAAAGCCCCTGA
>VXAV01010686.1:1830-18913 GCA_013399715.1 Alectura lathami | reverse complement strand
CTCTTAATGGGCAGAAAAGCTACCATACTTATACAATGCCACAGCAATGCCATTTTGGCCTTTACTCAGATTTTAACCGATTTCTTTCTCATCATCTGTTAACGCTGCCAGCATGCTTACCTCCATGCTTTGTATGAAGTGTTCTCCAGCAATGATCCTCTGAAGCCAGTGTGCCTTTTACTGCTTTTAATGATCCATAAGATCTTCTGCTGCAATGTCTGTGGGAAATAATCTGACACTGTTGCAAAGGTGGTTAATACAACTAGAAAATACCTGCTGCAGTTGATNTTAAAATTGAGATTCTTTGTTCGGTTGCTAGTTCTTGATTGATATAAGAATGCATAAAATACACTAGTGGAAACACTTCTGTTTTCAAAACAGAAGCATGTATCTGGACATTTGTTATTTCCAGAATGGAATTCATTCTCTTTTTGCATAAAAATCTGGCTTTTAATTTGAATAATTNAATCTGACACTGTTGCAAAGGTGGTTAATACAACTAGAAAATACCTGCTGCAGTTGATTTAATAAAAATGTGAATTTGAGATACTCTCCAAATTATGTGAATTTGCCTTTGTTGATAATCTGAGTGCTGGGGAGCCATAGGATTGTTCAGTGCTCTCACCTTTTTATTCCCTCGCTCCATAGCAAAGTGGAGTCTTTGTAATAAAACTGCATCCATTGCATGCATTTTAATTTGAATAATGTGGTAGGTGCTGGTGGTATCTTTTAAAATGATGGAACAAGATATTCAGTTGTATGAAACTGTCATGAATTCAGAGTTCAAAATATTTCATTTCAATTTACTTATCCAGATGGATCTGCAAGATATCATTGTTTCTTCCTGAGACATTAAACATTTGATATCTGTATGTCTTCATGGGTGCTGTAATGTTTTATTGAGGCTGTAGTTTGAGTACATCCTTGTCTTCATTGAACCCACCATGTTGGCTTCCTCAAAGGAATAGGTCCTCAGTGTACACAGATTTGAGCACCAGAGGTGCTCCATCAATGTGGTGCCTTCCCTTCAGGGTGGTGACAGAAAAGTTTGACCTATAAAGAAAAGTATGAGTGTGCAGCATCCAAACCGATAGTGGCAGCTCACGGGAACAGATTGCCTGTAGAGTAGAAGAGCAGGGAGAGATGTAACTGATTTTAAGGTGCTTCTCAGTTGGTGTGTGAAAACGAATATTTGATGGAGTGTGTAGTGGAATTTAACCAAGATATATCTCCTGGGTATGTATTCCAATGAATAGGAAGAGCGTGATTATTAGAACTATATTTCCTGGATTAAAAATACATTTTTTGCAAATGTAATTTTTTATTTTTTGCAAAGCAGAAATTGGTATCCAGCAGAATTTATATTCCTGATTGAATTCTGCATTTTTACACATTTCCTGATTGCATGTAAGTCTCATGCTGTATAAAGGTGATTCTCTTTCATTTAATTCAGAAAAATTTCATAATGAGTTTTTTTTGTATCCTATGGGAGAGCTGAACAGACCTTAACTTTTTTCTTAGACTCATTATTTACAGCTGATATGATCTGGTAGATCTCAACCAGAACATGTTGTTACATAGAACCTGGATATTATACTTCCTGTCTTATACAGAAATAAGCTTCTTTCATCTAGTGACCTTCTACTGAGTACTTATGAATATAAATTCAGTTGAGAAAACATTTGTGTATAATATGTATCCTAGAGCTTATAAATAACTTTACAGACTGCTGAAGAAACGAATGAGTGCAGCAATAAAAGTGGTACAAATTCATGCTGCTGTCCAAAAGGGTTGAAATGAAAAAACAGATTTTTGCAGGTAAGCCCTGAGAAAATAGTAGTAAATTTTGTAGCTCTGTTAATAAATAAGGAAGAGATGTAATTAGTAAAGACTTTTACCCATGCTGTGTAGAAGTTTTCTGTATGTCTGTAGGATTTTATCTCCTTGCATTATGTTACCTACCCTTCCCCCAACAGTTTTATTACCTCTTGCCTCATTTTTCCTCCTGTACAGCCAAATGAGTCACTCTCTAGAAATGAATGACTGATATCTACGAAAATGCTGTCTGACATTTGAAAAGTTCAACAAAATTCTTAATTGGGTTAAAAAAATTCTGGACAGTTAAGAATACATGAGGTGTACTTAAAATTATTTCAGAATCAGGATTTTAGGAAAGAAGAGTTCTGGCAATACTGATGATCCCATCTGCAAGAAGGTGGTAAAACCATGAGCATCATGAGTGAATATTTTTTTTTTTTTTTCCCCTAATAACTAGATTACGTTTCTTGAACTAAAAAAAGATAGGAAAAAAAACTCTAGCAAATACAATGTATGATTACATTCAGTGTACTTACAGTACAAAATCTTTGTGTTATGAAATCTTCTTGAGGAATTCAAATATGCATGTGACTTCCTCTGGTAAGGACAGAAAAATTGTATAAGGAAGCATAAGCAAAAGTAATCATATTGACTTGGTTGCAAGTAGCTGTTGCTGTGCTTCAGAGGCTACTTAATGTGTGCGTCGCTGCATAGTAGAAGTAAAAATAGAAGTACTTGTAAACAATATAATAAGCTTTTTGGATCAAGGACCACATCTTTTCTCTGTTAGTGGAGCCTTATCTGAACAGATCTGCAGCTGTTTTCATGTATGTATCACAATTTCCATATTGTTTTTACTGTTCTATACAATTTTACGTTATCAGATTGGGGCTCAGTATTTACGCAAAGGCTTGATCTTTCTCCTGTCTGGAGTCTGTCTCTTGCAACCTCCTAGCTCCATGGATGTGCCCTCTTTTGCGACTTCTCGAGGGGGCTGAAGCAGTGCAGGTCATGGCATCGCAAAGGCAAGCAGTAAGCAATTTATTTCTCAGGGTGTAGTTGCAGCCTCTTGCCATTCTCTTCACAGCAGAAATCCTCAAGGATGTCAAAATTGTGCTCTAAAGGAGACCAAAGTGGAAGTATGATGTGATCTCACATTAAATAATTTTCTAGGTGAAAGAACAAAAATAGTAGCTCCTTTTCAGTGGTCCCTAAGGAAGTTCAAGAAGCATTTGGACACTGCTCCCAGACATAGGTTTTGAATTTTGGGTGGTCCTGTGTGGAACCAGGAGCTGGACTCGATGATTCTTGTAGGCTCCTTCTAACTCAGGATATTCTGTGGTTCTGTGGATTCTCAAGCCAAGAGCTGCTCACCAAAGACACCTTCTTCTGAAGGGCAGGAGGAGAACTGCAGGATCCCTGGCTCTGGTGCTGGCAGGCGACCACAGGGTTGGCCTGCAAAGAGGAAGATTGGAGACCAATGGTCCTGGTGTAGGCTGTGCTGGTGCTGTGCTTCATGCAGTTTTCCTTGTCTGTACTGATGGGGAAGGATTTCCCCTTTTCTTCCTGGCCCTCTGAATTGCACTGGCTTAAACTTCCAGCTCCTCCCCTGGCCCTGCTCCTGTTTCATGCCCTGTCCCGTGCCAGCAGGGCTGCGTTATGGGTCTGAAGCCAGCAGCCCACGCTGCGGGTGCATCTGGTTTTCACGCTGCTTGGATTTCACAGCTGCTTGGCAGAACAGGCACCACAAAAAGTGATAACAAGGTTGGAGAACAAATAACTCGATTGCCCCTATCTGGTTTTAATGACAAGAAAATGAAATCAATTTTCACTGGGCCTGTCGAGGCAGTTGCAATTGTGCTGATGGAGTGTCTCACCTTTGCCTTTGAAATACGGCTGGTGCTATAACCAATAAAACAAAAATAAGGAAAACAATTACTGTAATAGTTCGTTGGAGAATGCTGAGAGCAGAGCTGCCAGTGCAGCGCAGCCCAGGCAGGGAGAAAGGAGCAGCTCCTGGCTGTCAGCAGCTGATGGCAGAAAACGTGCACTCCGCTACGGTGTGATAATATTAAATAGAGTGATGGATAAAAGATGTCAGAATGTAAACTGACCAGTTTTGAAATGGAGGAAAGTGAATGGGACAGAGAATATGTGAACACAGTGTTAAGTGTATCGCCCACGTGAAGCAGAAGTCTTGGCAAAGGAATAATTACCCGTTATTTTAAAGGGGATTACCTGAAATGGCACCTGGGC
The DNA here is from genome assembly GCA_013399715.1 of Alectura lathami. Classification (NCBI taxonomy): domain Eukaryota; kingdom Metazoa; phylum Chordata; class Aves; order Galliformes; family Megapodiidae; genus Alectura; species Alectura lathami. The sequence goes on along the minus strand of VXAV01010686.1, from coordinate 14,839 downwards.
TTTGTGCATAAATCTGACCTGGCAAACTGTGTACTGCTTGTTTTGGTTTGGTTTTTATCATCCACAATGAGGGTTTTTATCCACAAGTAAATTTTTGGCTCCAGAATGGGATGGAACTCTCACTTAAGCAGCGCGTTCCACTTCATTATTTTCTGAATGACTTGTTAAAGGCAGGTTAATTTGCTTTCTGGATAGATGCTGGAGAATGTAAAACTCTGGGTGGGCTGAAGAAATCTTCCAACACAGTACGTGCGGTGCAATGTTCGGTGCAATTAATTACAAAATAAATTTTAAGATGCACTAAAAGCTGATCTGTTCTGTAGTGAGGGGGACAGACCTGATTCACGGTGTGTTTTCCATGCAGCATCAGTTTATTTATTTTGGTGTGACCAAATGCTTTGTGGTCCTGCCCACACACCAATCCATCACTTTCCTTCCGCTCTCTCCCTCCCCCTGTGGTCTTTGCGTCAACTGCTGTAATATACTTGTCTACGATTGTCAAAAAGCTTTTCTGATGATAAAATCTGCTTTTTCTCTTCTTTAATTTTTCCCTACGTATCTGCAAGACTAAATATTCAGTGTGCTTTGATTGGAATATTTTGCATGTTAAACAGGCTCCTCCTCCCCCAGAACTAGGATTTCTAGGGATTTTGCCCTATTTACTCAGAGGCAACCATAAGGGAATTGAAAGATATGAGGAATCAGGGAAAATGTGCCACATCTGCTGAAATGTGTGGCGCTCTGCCTGGCACAGAAACCAGGGCTCTGCACACAGCAAGGGAAGGCGAGGGATCAGCTCCCACAGATCCCACTGTTTTGTGCAGCGGGATGCTCTGTAGCTTTTAGAGAAACACTGCTTTGTAAGGCAGGGAGCTTGCCTTGCAGGTGGTAGCGGTGGTCGCAGCAAGCAGCACGGTCGTGCCAGCTGACACGGGGCTGATCTCTGCATCAGCCAGGAGGAATTAAGCTCTGTCACTCCCCACCGGGGCTACCTTTCTCCTGGTATGTGCGCGAGGAATTCATACGCTGCTGCTGCTGCATTCAGCAGAGCAGAGCCCCGCGTGCGCTTTGCCAGGGAAGGCAGCGAGCAAGAATGATAGCTGTCTCTTTCAAATGCCGCTGTCAAATTCTGAGGAGACTTGCTAAAGGTAACATGTTTTCCTTGTTATTCATTCAGCGACTCTGGTGCAGCCTTCCAGCAACACAGCCTAATGTTTTTACTTTTAAATATGACTGTCCTTTACAATTTACTGTCAGACAACAAAGAACTCTGGATACAGAGAAGAGTAGGGGCTCTTTCAGCTAAAATCCTTAAATGTCCCGTGCCGTGTTCCCGTTAGCAGAATAGATTCATGTTTTCTCTCTTCTCTTTGTTTTTAACTGCTAAAGGAGGATTTTATTCATAAGTCAAGTGCTAAAGTTATTATGGGATGTAATTGTTTTCTATTTCTGCAGACCTCTCAGAGGAGTCTCTAATGGGTTGGTGCATGCTCTGTCTTGCTACAATGAACTGGCAGTGAAATTCAAGACCTATATCCAGGATGATTTTCTGTCATTTAATATCTTTCATAAGCTATTTCTATGTATGCTTTAGAACCCAGGGCCAAAACATGTTGTATGAGATGAAGTACAGGTAGCAGTGTGTCCTTTTTTTCAGGGTCGCACCAGCAGGTCATACTTGTGAAGTTAATTTGCCTGCTGGAGTAGCGTGTGTTTTCTGTTACTGTAAATCTTTGTAGTCTCCAGTTTTAGCACTCAGAACTTTAAAATGCTCCTTGAATCTTGCTGTGAGTCCTGAATGATTATTGAAGCAGCCCGCTGAAGACCTGTCTGGATAAGACACCTTCCATCTTCAGAAATAAAAGAATTTTAGTTCTTAAAAATTACTTATTTTTCTTTTAAGTCTGTTATAGTTAATAATTCTGCCTTCTCTATATAAACATTATTTATTATTTTCTTTGCTTGGGGGGTTTTGCCTTTTGTCTTTTTTTTTTTTTTTTTCTTTTGTTATGTGTGTATATGTGTAAACTTCCAACAGTATAGTAGTATGATGTGTCTGCAAATCAGAAGCTTTTGATTTTTAGCTTTGGTACTGTGAAACAGTTAATGCCCATTCCTGTGCAGCTCTAAACACATCCATATGTGGAAACTGTTTGCATCAGCCTAGCTTGAAAAATCAGAAATCTGTGAGCATTAATCAATATAGCTAAAATCGATTAATATTTTGTTTTACAGAAGCACGAAAGAGTAGCATGCTAGTACAATGAGGCCAGTAATGGAAAAAGAGAATAATATATTAATCAAACTTGTATAATGCATTTTGCTGTTCTTTAGATTGCTGTATGGGGCCACCACATTGCTGAAAACATGAAATCAAATATTTATTAATCATCCTTTCCTCTGTAGATTTGCTTCTCTTTCAAACCTGTGCTGGGTAATGTCTCTTATCTTATACGTTATGAATGTTTCTGTTGTGATAGCTTTATTATACATTTATCAAGCTGCAAGTAAGCTTTTTTTTTTATTTTCCTGGTTTGAGTAGAGGAAGCTTGTTGTCTGCTGATGTCTTTATTAGACAGATTTGGCTCTAATTTACTCTCTCACTGATGAGAGTGTTGCTCTGCTTAGATACAGTTTCCCCTGGAATAATCAATATTCTTATACATCATAGCTATCTTAACTCTTTCACACTTCCATCAGTCAGCAGAACTCAGGCTGGTGGTTCTTCCCTTGGAAATGATCTCAACTTGCTTTGAGACTCCTCACTCCTCCTGCTCCTCCCAGCAGGACATNTTTTGTTTTTTTTTTTTTTTTTTTTTTTTTTTTTTTTTTGGCATTGGATAAGTTTGTCTTATGCTTGCCTTACTATGAACAGTCCACAAAACCCCCAAACAACCCAGGGATATGTTCATATGTTCTTCTGTGAGCATTATGCATGCCAGATCTAAGTTGTTGTCCTAACTGACAGCCACCTGAATTGTCGCCATTTTGAGCAAAACCTTTGCTCTTTTGGAGAACATGTCTGTGTGCCTTGCCTTTGGATTTTGCATCTCAGGCACCAGCTAGGGACTGCTCAATGTAGTCAGGAAATCAGAGGACAGTGTTGGACCTTCATGTTAGTGTGGAGACTGCAGCCTGCCACCTCCTTATCAGATGGGAGAGCCCCTTCACTCCTCATCCTGGGGCCTGCTCTGCAGGCAGTTCTCCTTGCCTTAGTACTTTCCCCCTGGCCTGTCTCTGCTAGTATCTTTTCTTCTACACTAATTCTGTACCTTTGTGCAGTTGCCCCAGATCAGTTCTTTACTATCTTTCAGGCCCTGCCAGAGGGAAAATAAATAGGTAAGAAATAAGTAAGACACTTGATTAGTGTTTTGCATTTTTAATAAATGTTGTACATGCGGTTAATTGTACATCAAAAAGTGGAAATATCTGCTTTCATTTATTGTGCGTGTCATTTTTCGTGCCTGACTTGACAAAGTAAGCTTGCAACTTCATTTCTTGTTCTTTCAGAAGATAAGGATGTAAACTGAAATGTCTCATCTGGGCAGCTGGAGACTCTCCAAAAGCAATTCTGCCCAACAGGGAGATGTTGAGGCAATATTGTGTTTTACAACAATTACGTTCCCCTCTTCCTGTGCTTCATCTTAACCTTTCAAAGGAAGAGGCAGAACTGTGTCTCCTTGGATTGTTCCACATGCTTAATTTTTCATTTAAAAATCTCTAAAAGTAGAGTCTTGAAGTGCCCTGAGTGAATTTCAAAGCAGAGATACCCTATAGTTGTGGGCACTGCAGCGCCTTCTAAAACCCAGCCTGTGACCCATACCTTCCCCACATTCCTGTATATGCGAGAGCCAGACCCTGCAGTGTGAAAGCTCAACCCTCTGTGGTCCTCCTGACCTCCATGATCCATGTGAATGTGAACATTTTGTCTCCTTCATCCTCTGCCCTCTAACCTACGCCAAGTCTGGGATACCATAGGGACACTGGCATAACCTTAATGCACCACTCTCCTACTTCAGCCCTGCCTCCATCACCTTTTCCTTTCCTCAGTGGCAGCCCTGGTCCGAGGAGCTCCTGCTTCAGCTCCTGTCCCTGTGTTGCTCTCCACAGGCCGCCTGGCCTTACGCAGCACATTGGCTGACCATGCCACTGCCACCCTGTTCTCTATTTCCCCACGTTGTGCAACCCCTTCCATTCAAAGCCAGACAGTCTGCAGCCATACTAAAGCCTGCCTCATTTTCCCCTCACCATTTCTGATATCACTGCTTTCCTTCCTGGTCCTTCTTCCCCACCGCCACGGGCCCATGCTGTGTTGTCCCTTTGGGTACAGGGACCATGGTGTCTGCCAAGGTTGCTGTGCATCAAGTCTTTTTCCATATTTCCATTGTATCAACTCCCCCTTCTTAGTAAAAAATGTATGGCAAAAGATACACAATAGCTCTTCATACTGGAAATTTAAAACACTGTGAAATTAGTTCCCTTAATGTGTATTACTCTTTTCAGTACCTCAGTTTTGTGAGTCTGTTTTAGAGCTCAGTACATTTTCAGTAATGAAACAATATGTTAGGTGAAGCTCCACTTTTGTATCTATTAATAAGCACTCTTGGAGGAGAAGTATTATTTGATGATGCAATTTTCAAGAAAGATGCTGTGTGAGACAGTTGTCTCATACATGCCAGGACATAATTGAATTTAGATCTAGTCTATATGGTTAAGAAACAAGAACAAAAAAATCTATTTTCTGCACTAGTGTATTCTATACTACTTTTCAGTCACAATATTTTTTTATATTTTAAAACATTTTTAATATTTTTATATTTTAAATGCTTACAGTGAATGAGAATTTGTGCTGCTGTTTGTTACCTGTTCTCCTTCATGTGTAAATCTCTTGATACTTTTACCTTTGAGATGCGCTATTGCTGGCTTGTTCTCTTTTTAGTTGTAATTATCTATATGTATTTGGAGATAATATATGTATATATTTTAAGCAATGTTGAAGTAATAGTGCTTGAGCAGTTCTGAAGAGTCAAGGCATCTTCTCTATCACACTAGCTTTGCACTGAGGAGAGGATTTTTTAAATTTGTATACGTTCTTTAAATTTTTCTCTCTTTCCCTTTCCAAAAGCCATATTAAGAATCTGAGGTAGTAGCCATGTTAATAGATCTCCCTATGAAACATATGGGGCAGAGAGAGAATGGTAGGTTGTATTTGGATCAGGGAAATATAAGGAATGCCACGTTTTGAGTTGTGAGCACAACCACAAATTTGCTGCTGGAATTGCAGAATGCTTTCTTGTGCAGTGGAGGAATACTGTTTTTTCCCATGAATATATTTCTGTAGTACCTTGGGTGCTGAGCAGTACGCTGTGTATACCAAACAGACTGTGGTAACCACTTACATTGAATATACGTGGTAAATCGAAATTGCACAATTTACAGTAATTATGTGAAGTGTAACAGTGTAGTACGATAGCAAAAAGTTGCTGAAATATGTAAGCCAGTCAGGTTTACAGCTAAATTAGTCACTTTATCCTTTTAAAATTGCCTCTCAAGCAGTGCATTACAAAGCCTTAGCTGTCATTAATTTGTGTGTGGACAAGTTTGGTTTTTCCTTTATTAGCCCCAAGAACAGGTCATTTAGGAATCTCTGTTACTTAGTCTGTCCTCTGTATAAAGTTACTTACAGAAAAATGTCTCTTGTTAGAGGCAGAAATGCATTTTTTTTTAATGTGCTCAGATCAGTGGAGTTATTCTAGATATTATTATAATGGAAATTGTATGGGAGCACTCTGATAAAGATGTCAGCTGCAGTTATACAGCATGCAGTATAAGGAGCTGAGTGGTCTGCCTTTCACTCAGCAGAGTTTTATAGCGCATCTTCAGGATAATTTATCACTTACCACATGTACAGCTCCTTTCTGCAGGCATAGATTTTTATACTCCCAATATGTTTCCAATACAGAGAGATAAAGCAGCCCAAAATGCAGGATGGTACACTCCAATTTACAAGATGATCAGTTATGTAAAAATTGGCTAGGGGCCTAAAGCGTCAAGGAATGAACTCTGAAGGCAGCAAATGGGTTTAAATTAAAATATACTTTGTGCACAAGCAACTACAAGGAAAACAAACCTACATTTTTTTAAAAAAAGCTTAAAATGATGTGAAGGAGTTGAAAATGTGGCTACGTGTAGTACCTTTTTACAAACTCTCAAGTGCTCCAGAGAATCAGGGTGCCCTGGCTGTGGCAGCAAATTACCAGCCTGTACATTATTTTTAATAGAAATCTGAACTGTGGTTTCTTGTTGTCATTGAGCGGCTTTTAAAAATACTCATTTGCAGTAATAGCATTGAGTTGACAGCTTGCACTGAATGGTGTAAAATCACAAGTAACCATATCTGTAAGGACTTCTGAACATAGTTTTGTTCCCTGTCTTTCTAGAATTAGTTCTGAATGTTCAGAAAACTCTTAAATGTGCTGAGAAGTTCTATAAATTGTCAGTAAATGTAGATTTGGTAGCTTTGTGCACTCAGCTGGGGTTTTGGAAATGTGCTTTGATGTTTTTTATGCTTATCCAAGTTGTCCCCATTTCAAATTTTGTTCCGTTATATTTCTAAAAGTGTCTCCTGCATTTATTCCGACATAGTAAATAAACTGCTGCAAGAATAAGGAGTGAAAGCAGAATTTGGAAACTTTCTTGTCTTATATGCATGTGGGGAACTTCAGGGCCAGCTCCAGCACTGCAGCCTGTCCTCAGCGATGCCGTGACCAGCACATGCTGCAGGAGGAGAGACCAGAGGCACCGTGGGTGAGACCCACATACAAGTCCGTCAGGAAGGGAAGTTTCATTGCTGGTGTCTCTTCTAGTGTTTATGGTAAAGTTTGAAAAACAATGCTAAACAAACAACAACAATGAAACTTGGCCTTAATTTTTTTTCTGTTGAAACACCGTTTGTCAGACAAGAAAATGTAGGCAAAGCATGTCCATTTGTCCTGCCGCTTTTGCCCCAGAGGCCAGTGGCAGTCTGAGGTAAAAGCCAGGCCTCCTTGCTCTTTTTTTGCATCAGCAGAGCAATGGTTGACTATGGAGCAATGGAGACTATGACAGAGCAGAGCAGGCTGCATCATTATTCCCCTGCAAGATTTTTCAGCCTTTTTCATCCTTCTTTTTTTATTTGTACCTGAGTGCCTTTAGCCAGGACTGTTTTAAAAATAAAGGGGTAAGTCCCTTCATTATTATCAGTGAAGGAAAGGGGAAGAGATTAATTTTTAAGGTGTTCCTTTTGGAATTGCTGTTAAGGTTTTCCAGTGCCACGTACGTGTAGAACAAAAGAACCAGGTTTATTACGTTTAATGAGTATTAGTTGTTTGCAATGTTGTCTTTTTGTTCAAAGAATCATTTGAACATACAGTTAAAAGAAGAAGAGAGAAAAAAAGGATTTTCTCTTCCTCAGCAAGCTGACGGCAGTTCACAAGTTCAAGCAGTATTTCTTCACTGCTAATATATTCAGGAAATGGCAAACTGTTTATTAATTATTCAGGATGATCTAAAGTACAGCAGCATATTAACCAATCTGTGAGAAACCCTGACAGAACAGATAGGCATAAAAAAATGCTTCCCAGATCAAGCATGTACTGCTTACAGTGTAGCACTGCTGCAGTCCCCATGGTCTGGGGATGTGTGTGGCAAGAGCCCTGGGAAGAAATTCTCTCTTTGAGATAAGCTGGCATAATTGTGTGTAGACGCCTGTGAAATGTGAAAAGAAAGCCCCAACCAATTATATAAAGAGACGGTAAGTGCCCGGTAGCTATCTGATATCTATCAGATATTTGTAGCTGATATCTGATAAGACAGCTGTGATATCTGTTGCGCATAGAAGAAGTGGAGATCATCTGAGTGTTTTTCCAAGCATGTTTGGATTTGCAGGAATTGGGTCAGTCACAAAAGTTCTTCGGTACTTCTTGCTGAACCTCTTCAAAGGAGGAGTTTGGCAAGAGCCCTGGGATTTGTGCCTTGTCCCTACTGCATGATGGGGGTGGGAGAACTTCTCACAAAAATATTCTGAAGAAAATGAAAAAAAGATTATTATGTAGCATTTTGTAGGCTCTCCACATACTAAAGATGAATTGAAGCTAGTTATAAAACAATTTATTATTAAGTGTATTTAGTTGTAATATGAACGCAGGCAACCCATCTGCCCTGTGGATGGTGGAACCCTGTGGTGGTTCAGGGGCGGCGTCACCCAAAGGTCATCGCAGCATCAGCATTGTTGTAGGATGGAAGCGTGCTGCAAATGCTTCATGACTTTGTCTTCAGTGCCGTTGTTGTTTTAAATAGTTCCAGCAGATGTCAAAGGGCAGAGACTCAGAAAAACCCAAGTGTGACTCCAGGGAGATGTGCCCTGTCTGCATTTGAGTCTTCGCTGCTGTCACAATGCTGACATGCTTCTGCAGCTGGAAAGCCTGGTTGTAGGCACAGCACATAAGAGGGCGAGGTTTGTTTTTTTCTGTCAGTGCGGTTTATACCAACCCTCCAAACAGCTAAAAGTACAGGCAAAGTGGTGGATGCGAGCTTCTCCTGCCTTGTGCCCTGGGAGCTGCACCAGCAGACCGTCCATCAAGTTCATGCAAGTTGTGAGCAAAATGAAACTCTTTAATAGCATTTTTAATAATAATTTCTGTTAATTTTTAATGTTGTTTTCTGTTAACATCAGATGAAAGTACAAGTTCTGTATCCAAATCTTTCAGAATTACTAGGATATAAATGGACGGGACCTCGTGCATCTCATGTAATTCCCTCATGCTTGTGAGTGTATGAAGTGCTGTTGTAAAGATGCTCATCTTTTTTGTCTCCATTCTTCTTTTGGAGAGTTGTTGCAAAATATAATTCGTCAAATATTTAGGAGCCTTTTAAGACTCTAGCTTCGACATATTCAGCCCTGGGCAAAGGCTGAAAGAAAGCTTCAGCCCAAGGGAAGCTATTCAGGTTACAGAGAGAGGGGCCGTTACGTAAGTCTCCATTGCAACCTCTACATCCCATCCTTTGAACCACTTATCTGCAGTTTTTATTTATGATTTCAAGAATGGTGTCTTTAGTAGAGAAAGAGGCTTTCCTGCAAGTATGTTGTGGTGAAAAGTTACTCAAGATTGAACTGGTTAAAAGACTAGGTATAATTTTGCGGGGGAAAGAATATTACTGGAAAGAAGGTTATCTACCAGGCTTACTCTGCCCGAGATTCTCTGTTAAATAAAGAAAAATGTGTGGCAAAGAAATACTAGCTGTTCAAGTATAGTATTGAACATACTTGAACATACACCATAGTGTATTGGTCCGTGTCACCAGTAAAATACAGCTGAAATCTCCAGCACTTCCCAGGGAAAAATTTACACTTACAATGAACCAGAATTTGACAGCCCTGAAATCCTGACAGAAAACATTTCTGACGTCTAGATTTCTTTTTCAGACATCAAGAATGTGTTGTGATCTGCCTGAGACCAGTGAAGCTTTGCCCAAAGTTGATATATTAGCCAAAAGGAGAGAAGCTTTTAAGTATCTTAAGTTTACAAGTGACAGGGTGAATGTTTTTGTCCTTCAGTAATATGCTTGTGTACGTGTAGGTAAATTTCTGTAGACCATGGGTATTTTGGTGTTGTTGCAGCACCTGTGCATTTGGTGTCCATTTTGTTGAACCAAAGCAGAAATTATCATAGTTCTTGTTCCGCTGAGCTAAATCCAGTTAGTAAGTGAGAGAAAACAAGACTAGCTGAGTAAATATACAATATGAGTGGTTTGTTTTGTTTTTCACCAGAGCAAAAAAAAAAATAAAATAAAAATCTTGGGAATAAAAAGAAATTGCATGCTTCAAAATAAACGAGCATAAATTATGAAATTCATTGCTATTTTCTCAAAGAATAAGAAGGAATGGAGAAAAAAGTAATTCTATGTTATGTTTTTATTTGATTTGATTTCATTAAGCTTTAAAGCATTGCAGACAAGTGTGATTTTGTGGTGAGTGAAGAAGGTAGAACTGAGGAGTTCCTTGGAATGTTTAGCAGTTCAGAAGATTGTCCAGCTGTATCTCATCTCCCTTGTCACTCTAGAGCTGTGTAACTGTGATACAGGTGCCTGGCTGCCACTTCTCTGTGACATTACTGAGCTCCCAAAGCAGCAGGGAGCCCCTCCAAGTGCCAGCTGAAACAAGTAGAAGTTAGGTTACACTTCAGAAAGATTTGAGCTCTTTGTAGAAGAAAGCAGTTCCCTCTTCTACACTTCTGATGCGGTCTGCATCAGGGTGGTTTGGGTGAGGCCATCAAATCACCAGCAGCAGGAGATCTTGCAAATGCAGATCTGAGATTCTCCTCTTAAGCACATATGCTCTGTAATGTTGCATAGCAGCTGCCCTGTGTAAGCTGACAGCTGCACTGAGGTAGTAACTTTGGCCCCAGGGAGTAAGGCTGACTGCTCTTCATTGCATCTCTGGCAGTAACACAGCGCAGAGATCTCTTTTGTCCAGTATAACAGCAAATCTGCCGCCTCTCTTCACCTACTCCCTACAAAAAAATGAATTATCTGTCCTTATTCTTTATGGGATTCACATCCTCACAATTTACACAAGATACATGTTTGGACAGGTTGGGCTGGGATGTGGTGTACTCAGTACTGAGTTTTGCTGCTGTCTTCAAGAAATCAGATATGCTTCTCAATTTAGCCATAAGACAAATGGTATTGAACACTTCTAGCCTAGTCAGTCTGACTTAAATGCGCATGTCAGATCTGCTGTATTGTTCTACGCTGCTGTGTGTTGCACTTTGTTATGTTGTATTTTTTTCTGGTTCTCAAAAGAAACACCTGTACTTTTGCAAATAAGTGGGTAGGCAGAGATCACAAAAGTGGTACAAAGTGAATCCAGGCTATTTCTTGTTCATGGTTCCCCCACAATTTAGGGGACAGACTTCCAATCTTTTTCTGATTTCTGTCACTGGACAGCAGGAGAGGCTGGATCTTCTTGATTCTAGTATCAGCCAGAAGGGCTGTGTAGCATTTTGAAGTGTTTTGCATGGTGTGGTTGTACATACGTCAGTTTGAGAACTCCAGGTCAGTGTGCAGAAGCGGTGGCTGAGTCTGTCAGTACTGCCCTGGGGAGCAAAAAAAAAATAAAAAAATAAAAAGTGACTGAAATGCATCCATGGGACACAGTGTCTATACGTAATTTTGATGTTAATGTGACAGATTCTTCTTTCCACTACACTTGTTTTTAAAAATAGAGAATTTTATTGTTGGTTATGACAAGAAGAAAATTTTATTTCTGTTTTGTTTTGTTTTTAAAGTCAGGCATGTGAAGGGGAAAAATATACCAGCACTTGGCGTTTTTTACTCCAGGTAATTTTGTGTTCAGTGAAAGTTTGGAGCCAAATAGCTAAACACCCATTATGAAAAAAAGAGTCTGGTCTCTTTTGTGTGTGTTTGAATTCTTACTTGCTGCAATTCTAGTCAGAGTTGGTCTTAATACTGCTGAAAGTTGATGGATAGCTGCTTAGGAAGAATGTAGTGTTGTCCCCCGGAAGGTACCACTCAGCACCGCAGTGCTTGCACTTGCATGCTCATTCACTGCTTGAGAAGTTTCCCTGCCTCAAGTATTGCCCAGAAATTACTCGGGAGCCAAAAACTGCTGTAATGAGCTCCCACCTCACTTATATTTAATCATAATTAGTCTTAGAGCAATGAAGTAAATGCAATTTCCTCTGATCCTTTTCACAGCAAGTGCTACTATCTATGTCAGCTTAAAATGGAAACAGCAGAGGGATGGTAATGGGAAAGAAGTTCCATTGTTTTGGTTTGGAAATAAATAATAGGGCAAGGTAGACAGCAAAGAGGAAGATTATAGCTCTGAGTGCTGGCCTTTAAGATGGAAAAGCTGTGACTGGCTGTGAAGAAAGAGAAAAACAACAGTAATTTAATGGAAGCTAATTGTATTGCTTAACTGCAAACAAAATATCATCTCATCTGAAGTGCTGTATAGCTACACCACTTGTCTTATGAGCCATCTACTGCTATGATATCTGGAGCTTATGCCCTGACAGGCTGAGACAGAACAATACTTGATGATGTCAAACAATGATGGAGAATAGCAAAAGGGTAGACTAAAGATTATTATTGTTCAGAAACAAACTTTGGGATTGACAAATGTAGGTAAATGTTAACTACAAAGCTGAGGACATCACAGCAACTGACTTGCAAAATTGTCACAATTGACAAACTCGAATGGAAGATCTCTGTATGATCCCACTGAATCTTAATGACATAATGGCTAATGACATTGGAAGCATTCTTTGTATAAGATGGATAAAGTGAAAAAGGTCAGCTTTGCAAAGCTGCAGTGGCTTCTGAAACTAAATCTAGATTTAGAGATCTGAATGGTTTAACTGAGTTAAAATATTTTGCTTTAAAGTAGCTTATCTAAGGTTTAGGCTGAACTGATGTTACTCAGTGTGTGGCCCATGCACTATTCACAGTCCAAGTACTACTACGGGGAATATGTGAAAGAAATCAAGAAAAGTAAGCTTAAATTCAGCATTTAATTTTCATTATTGCAGAAAATATTAAATCATTTTTTTAAAAATTGAGGATGTATGTGTTTATGTGTATATATATATGTGTGTCTGTAAGCACACACATATGTAGCTACATGCATAGAAAGACTATTATACTACTGAAAGCAGAGCTTGAACGTGGTACAATAGTTTAAATCCCAAGTAATAACAATGAAAAAGAAAAAAAAAAAAAAGATTTGCACAATGCAGGCAGGCAGGAATAATTCTAAATTTTAGTTTCATTAAGAGAGTTGAGATAGATCTACAATCTAGAACTGTAGTGTTCTCTGCAGTCAGTCACATTTGTGTTGTTGCATACCCGTATGCAGAAAGTATTTGATCTGTCTCTGCAGCTGAATTTTTAATACATAGTTTGATGCATAGGTAAAAAAAAAACAAAAAAAAAAAAACAGCACGAA
>VXAV01010685.1:174420-186798 GCA_013399715.1 Alectura lathami | reverse complement strand
TCTTGTGCTCTCAGAAAGATGTTCTTAAAGTGCTGCCAACTTTGCTCCGATCCTTTGTCCCTAAGGACAGTTTCCCAGCAGACATCTTCCAACACCTCCTTAAACAGCCTGAAGTTTGCTTTCCTGAAGTTCAGTGTCCTGACTCCACTCCTTGCCAGGCCCATGCTCCTCAGGATCACAAACTCCACCAGGGCATGGTCACTGCAGCCCAGGCTGCCTCCAATCTTAAATACTGCTTATCCTTGGAACAGGTTTTAAAGAATGCTTCCCTAGTGACCTAAAATTTCACTCATTCATTTGCTGCAATTAATTTATTTTTGTTCTACATACAGTTTATTGGATGAAGGCTTTCATATTGTCAAAACCACATTTTTGATGACATAAATTCCAAGCCCTTCTATCCTTTCCAAAGGGAAGTATAGAAGACAGTAAACACCAGAGTTGCACTAACCAACAGCATTGTCAAGAGCTTGAGACAAAGGGGACATAGGCGCAGAAAGAGTGAGCAGTTCTTCTTGGGTAGAGGAAGCTCAGTAGTGGTTAGAGAAGCCATTGGAGCCTGGAAGCTGTCTCTCAGGCAAACACAAGACACATTCAACTCAGAAATCTTGAAGAATAGGAGGCAATCATTTGAGCCTATGGACACACTGGGAGTTTGGTCATTCACTGAGGTGAGCTTTACTCACTCAAATACTGAATAACTACTTCAATAACCACAAGAAAAGTGTTACAAATACAAAACTGGATACTGCCCTAGGTGAAAATGAAAGACATGGAAATACATAGCGTCCAACAACTGGAAATCTCAGTCTCTATCCTCTGATGACTAGATTCCCAAGATCTTTGGATAAAAAAATCTATTTCCCCACAAAAGACGGAGGGACCATCCGCTGCTGTCCCGCTATGGTTAGGTAATGCTCCCTTTCCTGCTTGCTTGCAACAACATTCTACAGCTTGGCCTATAGAGGAAGGCAATGCATAAGCGGCCAGCATGATGGTTGTACCATTCTTTCCCTCTCCTTTCTACCCTAAGAGATTTCTGTGCTCCTGATCCCAGAGGTAGAGAAATATTTGCATGCCTGAACCAGAAATGTCATTTTCCTTCGTACAGACAATCCTCAGAGGGTTTACAAACACTCTGTGCTGCTACTGTAACATTTCAGTTGATTAATGTTTTCCAGGAAACTCACTCTGCGCTGAGTTTTTGCATAGCTGAACAAATATCAGAAGACTTATATAAATGTACACAGCTACAGGTCTGGCCTCTCTAGGTGCCTCTACATCTGAAGGTTAAGATCAATATGACATATGCCTTGCATTTCTTCTTAAACTCCGTAAAAGATATGTAAGTCCCACACGTAACATGATGACACGGGAGATATCGCAATGCTCAGGGTATAACAATGTATTTCTTCTCTTCACTGGTAACATTACAAACTCTTAGAATTAGAAACACTCCCACTTCTTCATTTTTTTTCCTTTTCATTTTAGGCAAGGTGTTATTTGCAAGTCAATAATCATGTATTAGCCATTTGGAAAGGAGAAGTGCAAAGTATTGTAGCCATAAATCGCAGTCCACAGCAAAATGAAGCTATTTCCTCACAAATAAGAGCACTGCGATGTGAATGCATTCATCATAGATGGAGGCTGCTTCAAGATCTTGCAGACATAACTTTTACTGTAAAATTGACTATTGAAATTTAATTAAGCTTAAAATTAACACAAGTTATTTCCAAACAGTATTAATCATAATTACTAGAGTTCAGCTTCTGATTACTCTGGGAGTATACATTCATCGCACATTTGCAGCCTAAACAGAAACTTATCATACCCACCACAGCTTGTTGTCAAATGTCAAAGATATTACTGAAACAAAATAAAAATTAAGTTGCAGGCTGCCTTGATATAAACAGTATTACAGTCAATATTTCACTTCTGGTTGAAAAACCTGACTGACTACATAAAGGTATCTTATCAGAGTGGAAAGTAGGAGCATCAGTAGACAAACAGCATCTAATCCCTCTGTGGAGCAACTTCAATAAACCTCACTAGACTTACTGCCAGGATTAGCCCACCAACTTTGAATTAAAATATGAACCTTGCTCTGCCAGCATGATTGTAATTTTTTCATTATTTTAATCCTTGATGAGAGAAAGAAATTGTGCAGACTCCAGGAGCAGAATAATTGTTACATTTATGTTTCTCCAACTATGGTTTATGGGAACTGCTTCTCAGCCATCTCTTCACTCTTATGAAGGTTTGGTAACAAGGCTTTTGAATGAAAAGAATATTTTCAATAGTGCAAGAAATGTAATGACATACTTTTGCAAAGAAGGTACTTTCATTTTTCTTTTATTCCTATCTGAAGTTACAGAACATAAGCCTTGTATTTGTTCAGATTATTTAATCCTCCTCCTCACTTATGTTCTTGAAGAAAACACTTCCTAAGATTGGTCTTTTCTATTTCCACTCCTCCCTTATAATATTGTTTGACAGGGGACACACTTGAGAAAGAATATAGTGTTAAATAGAGAAGGAAAGCAAATTCTCTTGTATATCCTACTCAGGCTGAACTACTCTCACAGGGGTAAAGGCTGAGCTAAAACGCCTTCTTGCATCTCTGTGTAAGTTGAGACAGTGGACCCTGAACCTAGCTATCATGTGCCAGCTGACCACTTGGTCAGGACAACAGGAAGGATTTCAAAGTACATATGTTTTAGAGTTGATGTTCACTGGTTTGGAAAATCTAACATATTAGCAGTTAAATTTTCTTAGGAAATGTTGTTGTCCCTCCACTGATTTTATAGGCTATGTGCATGGAACTTCCATGCTCAGCCATAGGTCAGCTAAAAACAGGAATCAAAACATACACCTGGACAAGATTACACAATTGATTCTACAATGCACATTATGGTATATGATGATATGATGATGATATCATGTGATATGATCATGTCAGGACCCTGAGCCTCTTGGTGAGGGTGAGAGGAATGGATTCCCTCCCACTGTAACAAGTCTGAGACTGCCTCATGAAACTGAATGTATACAAGCCTATGGGGCCAGATGATATGCATCCCAGGGTTCTGAGTGCTGGCTGATGTGGTTGCCGAGACGCTCTCCATCATATTTGAAAAATCATGGCTGTCAGGTGAAGTCCCAGTGACTGGAAAAAGGCAAACATCACTCCCATTTTTAAGAAAGGGAGAAAGGAAGACCTGGGGAACTACAGGCCGTTGAGCCTCACGTCTGTGCCTGGGAAGATCATGGAATGGATCCTCCTGGAGGAGATGCTAAGGCACATGTGAGATGAGGAGGTGATCCAAGACAGCCAGCATGGCTTCACCAGGGCACGTCGTGCCTGGCCAATCTGGTGGCTTTCTATGACAGAATGATGGCATCAGTGAACAAAGGGCAACGTATGTTGTCTACCTGGACTTGTACAAGGCCTTTGACTTGATCCCTCACCACATCCTTCTCTCTAAGTAGGAGAGGTATGGATTTGATGGTGGACTGTTCAATGGGTAAAGAATTGGTTGGCTCATTGCAGCCAAAGGGTTGTAGTCAATGGCTTTATGTCTAGGCGGAAGCCAGTCACAAGTGGTGTCCCTCAAGGGTTGGTCTTGGGACCGGTGTTCTTCAACATCTTTATCAATTACATAGACAATGGAATCAAGTGCACCCTCAGACACCAAGCTGAGTGGTGTAATCGATACACCAGAAAGATGGGATGGCATTCAGAGGGACCTGAACAGGCTGGAAAAGTGGGCCCACGAGAACCTGATGAGGTTCAACAAGGCCAAGTGCAAGGTGTTGCCCTTGGGTCGGGATAATCCCAGGTGTGTGTACAGACTGGGAGAAGAGCTCATTGAGAGCAGCCCTGCGAATAAGGACTTGGGGGTCCCGGTGGATGAGAAGCTGGACATGAGCCAGTAGTGTGTGCTTGCAGCCTGGAAGGCCAACTGTATCATGGGCTGCATCAAAAGAGGAGTGGACAGCAGGCAGAGGGAGGTGATTGTCCCTTTCTACTCTGCCCTTGTGAGACCACATCTGAAGTACTGCATGCAGGCCTGGGGACCCCAGCACAAGAAAGACATGGAGCTCTCGAAACAGGTCCAGAGAAGAGCAATGAAGATGATCAGTGGACTGGAGCAGATCTCCTGTGAAGAAAGGTTGAGGGAGTTGGGATTGTTTAGCTTGGAGAAGAGAAGGCTCCGGGGGGGTCTCATTGCGGCCTTCCGGTACTTGAAGGGAGCTTATAAACAGGAGGGGGAGCAACTTTTTGCACAGGTAGATAGTGATAGGACTAGGGGGAATGGTTTTAAACTAAGAGAGGGGAGATTTAGGTTAGATATTAGGAGGAAATTTTTCTCTGAAGCTGTGGATACCCCACCCCTGGAGGCATTCAAGGCCAGGCTGGATGCGTTCCTGGGCAGTCAGTTTTAGCGGTTGGCAACCCTGTGCACAGCAGGGGAGTTGGAACTAGATGATCTTTAGGGTTCTTTTCAACCCTGGCCATTTGATGACTCTATGATTCTATTATTCTATGATTCTATGATCATTTAGCCTGACCTTTACATTCCCCACAGATCTGTAAGAAGTGACTCCTGCACTAAGTCTATAACATCTCAGTGAGTTAGAGCCCATTGCTGAGAAAAACATCCAGTACTGATTTGAAGACATCAGGTAATTGAAAAGCCATCATATTTGAAGGTAAATTGTTTTGTGGATTAATCACCCTCAATACAACACACCTTATTTGTCCAGCTTATTTTCTGACTATTGGATCACATTACAGCTTTCCACTACATTAAAGACCTGTCTCCACAAATATTTTCCTTACATAAGTGTAATTCATAATCAGTTCACTTCTTAATCTCCTCCTGGAAAATCTAAAATACATCAAGCTTTTTACACCTCTAAATTTATGTTATATTTATAGACTTGAAACTACCTCTGGGGATACTGCTGGATGACAAGCTGGACATGAGCCAGCAGTGTGCCCTTGCAGCCCAGAAAGCCAACCACAACCCGCGCTGCATCAAAAGAAGCGTGGCCAGCAGGGCAAGGGAGGTGATCCTGCCCTTCTACTCTGCACTGGTGAGACCCCACCTGGATTATTGTGTCCAGATGTGGAGTCCTCAGTACAGGAGGGACATGGACCTGTTCGACAGTGTCCAGAGGATGGCCACAAAAATGATTCAAAAATGATTCAAGGGATGGAACACGTCCTCTATGAGGACAGACTGAGAGAGTCAGGGTTATTCAGTCTGGAGAAGAGAAGGCTCCAGGGAGACCAGATAGCTGTCTTACAATATCTAAAGGGGGGCTACGAGAAAGAAGGGGACAGACTCTTTAACAGGATCTGTTGTGATAGGACTAGGGAAAATTGTTTCAAATTGAGAGAGGGGAGATTCAGGCTAGATATAAGCAAAACATTTTTTACAATAAGGGTAGTGAAGCACTGGAACAGGATGCCCAGAGAGGTGGTAGATTTCCCATCCCTGGAGACCTTCAAAGTCAGGCTGGGCAGGGCTCTGAGCAACCTGATCCAGCTGTAGGTGTCCCTGTTTGCTGCAGGGCAGCTGGACTAGATGGCCTTTAGAGGTCCCTTCCAACTCAGATGATTCTATTATTCTATGATTCTAAATCTTTGTGAAAGGTTTGTAACAGTGATAGTAACATTCCCCTGTTTTTCAGTATTCTTCTTGAAGGTATTCACACCTGATACATTATTATTCCAGTAAATATCTTTCCACCTCTGAACAATGTGGTATACTGGTTTCCCGTTCATACTTGATATTCTTTGCAAACACCTAGAGGTGGCACTTTTCCTCTGTCCTTAGCGCTTCCTAGGGAGTTCCCCCTTCAGTGGCTACAATATCATGAACCCCAGCTTTTTTAAGTCATTCTGCATTTTAGATACAATATGTGATTTTTCATACCATAACTATCCTGTTTCACTAACTTTACTCCTAAGAAGAAAAACTACACAAGCTACTCTGATTAAATCAGTGGGAGTCTGAAATAAGAGGCCCAACTCAAAAACCCAGGTCCCCACCAGTGTCAATGAACACAGTTCTCCTTGCCAACCCACGGCATTACACCAGCTGACCCCACCTCAAGATTTGACCTAATGCATTCAGCATAAGCACAGCAAGGTATTTTACAGCCTTTCATACCACCATTTCTTGCTGAACATATCACATCTTCTTCCACCAGATAGAACAGAGTGAGGGGCAAGAGTTCAAAAGTTTCCTCCAAACACATCTGGAAAGCAGACAGATGACCTGCTTGCCACCACCTACAAGACTTGACCTGCCAGCTTGAAGGTTTTGCCATGTGCTCAGTAAGCAAGATAGAGGAGATGCCTTTTAATAGAGTAAAACGAAAATATTTCTGCCTAATGCTTCATCTCACCACAGCAGAAAAAAAAAAAAAAATGTTAAGAAAAAGATCAGGTAACTTATGGCATACTTATCTTTATTTTCATGTGGCCCAGTGCAACACAATACACTTTTCTTTCTTCATCCCAATGGTTACTTTCAGTTCTGACAAAAGTGCATTTTTGTAACATGCACCTTTCTAACCTGATAAGCTTTTCATCTCTAGAAATCCTTCTGGTTAATAAGGGTCATCAGCAGGGACTAAGGAGGGACAAAGAGGGATTTTAATGTGAAATTAAAGAGACACCAGCGAGAAGCAAGACACTTGAGAAGCCTGCCAATGTTCAGGCCACAGAAAATAATGGACCTACATTTAAAAAAATTATAGGCCTATTAAAGCACGCAGATATTGCACTAAAGGTGTTAAAATAACCAATTAAACATGGAGTTTTACTCCTGCAAAAATACAGAGCATTTCTGTGGAAAAAAAATACCACTGACAAGAACGCACAACAACTGCTAGAAATCAAAATAAATAAATAGCTTTAATTGGAAAAGGAATACTTCAGACCGCAGTGCACAGTTTTGTGGGCAAAGTGAATCTGTTAGCCAGTCTTTTAATAAGCCCACATTGTACTGGATTCAATTTAGCTTTCTGTGAACATGGACATAATCTGTTAATAATTTAACACACCACTGGCAGAGCAGGAATGCTGTAAATAAAATGTAAACAAATAAAATGAAAAGAGTGCTTTGTATTTACAACTAGATGGCAAATTAATGGAGAAGATTGTTGTCACAACACAAAGTCTGAAAGTGCTAAACACACAGAAATCAAGAGACCCAAAATTAAAATTCCAAGAGAGAGATTAATTTTACTGTATTCCACTTTGCGTACTACATATGACTCAATTTGGGGTGGGTTGGGGCNTACCTATGAATATATTCAATGTCTCACTTTCTTTTTTTTTTTTTTTTTTTTTTTTTTTTTTTTTTTTTTTTATGTTAAGTATGTGCTTTCAGTCCTGCTCAGCAACATTGCTGTGAGAATTTCACTTTATGAAATTCTTCAGTGTGTTTCACTATGGTCCTCCATCTACATTTCTTTTTTCCTATAAACAGACAGAAGCAATGCATGTGTGACAGACGTTCTGAACACATCATCAAAGAACATGAATGCATTTTCAAATAAGAGCTTACATACATACATTTGTATGAATAGCACGTTAAGGGAAAAACTTAATGTATTTATTCAAATGAAGAAATAGCAATACCTCATAATCACTATCAGAGGTGGAAAAGCATGTTGTGTCGGTTAATCTACTGCAGGGTTTTACAGGTTTTACTTGCTAATTATTCCAAGCTTTGCAGTAAGTGAAGGTGGGGGAGGCCACACCGTGTCAGTCCACACAGGTATGAGCAGCTACCAGCGACAGTCGCTCCTAAATATTCTCCTAAATTTCACTCCATGTGGGGTTTTTTTTTTTTCATAGAATGGCTTGGTTTGGAAGGGACCTCAGAGATCATCTAGTTCCAACCCCCCTGCCGTGGACAGGGCTGCCAGCCACTAG
Organism: Alectura lathami; assembly: GCA_013399715.1. Taxonomy (NCBI): domain Eukaryota; kingdom Metazoa; phylum Chordata; class Aves; order Galliformes; family Megapodiidae; genus Alectura; species Alectura lathami. Next base: position 178,844 of record VXAV01010685.1, on the reverse strand, counting down.
CTCACTAGATCAAACTGCCCAGGAACCCATCCAGCCTGGCCTTGAACACAGCCAGGGATGGGGCAGCCACAGCTTCTCTGGGCACCCTGTGCCAGCGCCTCACCACTGTCTCAGGGAAGAATTTCTTCCTGATGTCCAGCCTAAACCTCCCCTCTTTCCGTTTTAGCCCATTCCTCCTTGTCCTACCATTATCCACCCGTGTAAAAAGTCGGTCTCCCTCCTGACTGTAAGCTCCTTTCAAGTATTGGAAGGCCGCAATGAGATCTCCCCAGAGCTTTCTCTTTCCAAGCTAAATAATCCCAACTCCCTCAACCTTTCCTCACAGGAGAGCTGCTCCAGCCCTCTGATCATTTTGGTCGCCCTCCTCTGGACCCACTCCAACAGCTCCACATCCCCTCTGTACTAGGGGCCCCAGCCCTGGACACAGTACTCCAGGTGAGGCCTTCCAAGGGCAGAGTAGAGGGGGACGATCACCTCCCTCTCCCTGCTGGCCACTCCTCTCTGGATGCAGCCCAGGATGCCATTGGCCTTCCTGGCTGCAAGAGCACACTGCCGGCTCATGTCCAGCTTTTCGTCAATCACGACGCCCAAGTCCCTCTCCGCAGGGCTGCTCTCAAGGCGCTCTTCTCCCAGTGTGTACACACACGTGGGATTGCCCCGACCCAAGTGCAACACCTTGCCCTTGGCCTTGTTGAACCTCATCAGGTTCTCGTGGGCCCACTTCTCCAGCCTGTCCAGGTCCCTCTGGATGGCATCCCTTCCTTCAGGTGTATCAGCTGCACCACTCAGCTTGGTGTCATCAGCAAACTTGCTGAGGGTGCACTCGATCCCACAGTCTAAGACATTGATAAAGATGTTAAAGAGCACCGGTCCCACGACAGACCCCTGGGGGACACCACAAGCCTAAGGCTATCTCCAACCGTAACATCAGCAATCTGGCCCAAAGCATAAAGAGGTCTGACCATTGGAAATGAAGGGCCCAAGTAACTTCAAATAACACCAGTAACCCTCCCCTTCCAAGTTCGTTTCCTGCTGGCTACAGCACCTGTGGCTTCATGTGGAGACTCTGAGCCACTCTCTCCTGACAACACAAGGGGACGCACCCCAGTTGCAGGTCCTGGACCAGCCCACCAAGCCCAGCTGCTGGCTGATGCCTGGCTTTGAAGTATGATAGCCTACCCGAGCTCCTCCTCCACACCAAGCCAGCATTCAGTGGGCAGCCAGTTCAAACACCTTCTTCATATGGAGTTCCCCTTAAATTCCCCTTCCACCCCACTCTTCTCAGGTGAGGAGGGGCTAATTGACCCAGGGAGATCTCAGCCACAATTACATTTGTCCCATTCCTGCAGCACTGTCTGTTTGCAGGTCCCTGTTGAACAGCAACAGAGGTTGCTCCAGCCCTGAGGAAGGCAGTCTGAGGAACACAGATGTCCGCTATGGGGCAGTTCCCCTACTTATCAAGCTCTCATTACCTTCCTTCCATAAATCTTTCTGTCTTCCTTTCTACACAGATGTGGCAGATGCCTAATGCTAGAAGTGAGGAGTGCTGCACCCTGTTTCAGCTATTAAACCTCCAGGGATGGCAAAACTTCAAGTTCACTTTATATTCTTCCCCGTTACAGCTTAAGAAAAGCAAAGATTTGATTACTAAATAGAACCCCACAATCTGCAACCATGTAATTGCCAGCGACTTCTGTAACTACTGAACTCCTTCACGTTTGCTCGCAGGGCAGAAAAACCCTTAGCTGAGGAACCAGCATAGAGGCAGAAGGAAGCCAGAAAGCTGCTGGACCCTGACATATCCAGGCAGGGAGCACCAGAGTTGTGAGGGCGTCATTTACACCAGGACTGCTGTGCCGTGGGAAGATGGAGGGGACAAATCTAAAGATTGCGCAGGGATGGCAGGATTTGCCCTCAGTGTTGTGAGCCTTGCCAGACATATGAGCTGAGCTTTGTTACCGGGTTAAGATTTAGTGTTCCCAGCATGGTGATAAGCTCCCATAGGCTGCGGTGAAGGCACTGGAATATGTCTGCTGTTGTTATTTCCTTTATACTGTACATCCCTTCCCATTAAAGATGAGAGGATCCCATTTCCAGCTTAGAATGCATGAGTGAGAACAAGGACAGAAGGATAAGAGAACTGTGCCAAACTTCATCCCTCTGTTTTTTATTACCCTTGTCATCTATCAAAAGACTGACTGCTTCTCTCGCTTTTGCCTTTTTTTCTTTTTCCTCCAGCATATTTGTAAATGTTATTTACTTATTGTCACTAGCTCCTTTGGGCTGTCTACTTTAATTTTATAACATAAATTGTAACCAGCAGCATTTTGTTGCTGCTGTTTTCTATATTAATTTGTATCTTACTGTTTCAGCAACAATAAACAGTCTTCATCCTTCTCATAATTTTGCTCCATTTTGGATCAAAATTTCATGGAAATATTTACAGTATTCTGACCAAGAGTTGGGACTGAGAGCTGGAAAGGAATTGTAGCCATTACTATAGCATACCCACACTTCCAATGGTCTCTTCCACCAGAGGAAATAATAATGCCTGAGTATCATATCAGCATTTCCACATTTCTCCTTACATTAATAAGCATCACCACCAACCAGTACATTACTAAAAATACTTGTATTTTATTAGTATTTACTAGTTCAGCATGTTATATGTACCTAAAAATAATGCTTTACCCTTAAAGAACTTCAGAGTGAGACTCTGAGTCTTGAGCAGCTCAGGAATCTTTTCTTGAGCCAATTTTACACACAGAACTTCCACCATCAAAATTAATATTCTAGTCATGCAAATGGCCTTGACAAGTTTCTCTAGAGTCAACATGTCAGTGTTTTATGTGCCATTGAATTTGCTATTTTCTATCTGGGAATACTGTAACGGAATTAGAGGCTTGATTCTTTCTCTCTCTATTTAATACTCCCTTTCTGACAGTCATCGTTCTCAATTCTCTTAATTTGGACCATCACACTATCTCCAACCAGACTGTAAACATGAATTTGTTTATCTGACTATTAAAGATTATTGAAATCATCTTTTCTTTCCACACTTCACCTTCTCACCATAAATAAAATTTGTAAAAACAATTATTCTTCCGGTCCTCATGCAATAATGCTAATAAAAGCAATAAAAAGTATTTTTCTTCCATGCCAAACATGTTTGTATATGCATAGCAGCTACTTAACTACATTAAGGGACATTTAATAAAGTCTTTTACTAGGGATGATGCAGAAGCTATATCCTATGAAGGGAAGTTCTCCAGACACATTTGGCTATGGGGAGCCCCAAAAGGCACATGGTATTATAGTACTTCCGGGTTTTTATTCTTTTTCACTAGCATGAATTGAAACTGCTGTCTCTACAGTACAATATATTACATTAAAATGTAAAACAGATATAACTGAGGGGAATAGGAGGAAGGAAGAAAGGCCAGAAATCTGTGATATTAACTAGGATAAATTAACTTGTTTTCAAATGTGTTTAATTCCTGTAGGCTTAAGTTACCATGTTGTAAAGCACCACTCATGTTCTTAAAGGCTGGGGTGCGAGAGCCAAGAGACAGAAATAAGATTGAATAAATATGTCTATGACTCATCCCTGTGATCAGCATCCCTTAAGTAAGAGTCTGCCTGTCAGTGTGTCTGCTTTGTATGCCATCACTGCTGATCCCTGAGTGCAAGGATTCATGGCATTATCACAGCTTCCTTCTCTAGACCTAAATGCTAGCTTCAACACCATTTGGTTTTTTATTATTATATAGTAGGAAAATTGAATGACTCACACTGCCCACACACACTGGCTTATGCATTTTCACGCAGCGGTCAGAGCCAAGGGTTGTCTAAATGATACATACAGTGGTGCTTTGAAAATCCATGTTCCAATGAGATCCCCCTCTCATTTCTAAATTACTGCTCTTGCTATTTACAAATGTACATGAGGCATCCACACTAGGAAATAAGCTTTTGTGTTACACCAGAGCTGAGCGTTCAAGGGAGGGCTTTTTCTCCCTTGACATCGTCAATTTAAAGAGAAATATATCCCTCTTGGTGGGACTTGTTGCTCTAGAAATATATAGTGAAAACATCGTAAAAAGGCTATTAATGACTATTGTTTAATTTCTGTAAAATGCTATTACATTTTTATTGAACTTGTTCAGGTTTTTTAATAGATTTTGAGGCTAGAAGGGACTACTGAATCATCTGATCTGACCTCCTGTATTGCTCATAAAATAACATCCAGTTAGTCCTGTATTAAACCCTTTGCATTTGTTTAAGTAACATATTTCTCTGTTTCAGCTCATTTATTCTAAGGGATCCCTGGGTAGAATAGCCATTTAAAAGATACGGATGGAAGACGCAATTGAATTGGAAAGAAGAGAATCCTGTCTCTCCTCTCCCAAAAAGAAAAAGGAAAA
>VXAV01010685.1:158321-171371 GCA_013399715.1 Alectura lathami | reverse complement strand
AACATCAAAATGGACATTCACTAGCATATCTCAGCCTAGGTCTTGAACCTTTCTTGCACATGGGATTCAATTATACATCTAACCTCCTATTTCCCTGATTTTTTTGCAGAACATTCATAAAATGAGGACAAAGAGGTTTTTCTGATCCAGGAAAAGAAGAGATACAGTCAGTGAAGTACAGCAAGGAAAAGGGAGAAGGCACAGGAGCAAACAGCGCAAGAAGGGGATGTACCAGGTGGGCCATTCAGAGTATGTGCGCTCAGATGAGAACCATGTAGGTTGTTCCTGGGGCTTACAGCCTTACAGGGTTTTAGTGAGTTTACTATTGAAAGAGCTGGAGGTAAAAAGCCAGTGGTAGAATTAGTAATATATGTTTAGAGTAGCTGGAAAGGATAATAACAGTATCAGCAAAGCACTACTAGATAAAGAGAGGAGGAATGAGTAGGGCATGAAGGCCAAATGAGATCTAAAATGTCTTTGGCTCTTTAATAAAGAAAGACTTTTATCTGAGGTCTTTTTCATTTCTTTTGTCCAGATAGAACAGACCAGCAATTTATATCATTTATTAGATAAACCAGCATCCATTCTTCACTTGGTGACTAGAATATATGTTTGGATTCTTCCAAAAAAAAAATATAGCAATAGAAATGGAAAGTACACAGACTCCCAAGCTTTGAGGATCAGCTATTTCACCCAAAAGCATTGTGTAGACATACCTGGCAAAAACAACTGACAAGAAAATACAGGAGAATAAGAGACTTTTGAAAGGTCATTTTCTCAGCTCTACTACCTCCTAAGTGGACTCCTAAAATATTTCTTATAGTTATGATCCTGCAGTCCCCTTTGGTGGCCATCTCAAACAGGTGACCCTTAATTTTCTTTCCATGATACTGAAGCTGTGCTTTAGTAGAGGTTCCCTAAAGCCCAAAATGGCTCATAAAGCACCAGGGTTTCTGGCTGCTTTACGTCAGTCTGCAGATGTTTCAGAGTGCATGTGAGCTAAGTCTGGACTGTGAAGGGGTGAGTCCAGTTTAATCGTTTTCTTAGGCTTTAGAGAATGAGCATTTAGAAAAGAAACAAAAGATGGAAGCCACAGGGCATATATTTTCAGTATCTGTTTATCTTCTTTGTATGATATTCCCCTGCTTTCAGCAGTATGATCCTTAAAGTTGTCTTGTATAGCTTCAATTTAATCTCTGAAGTGCATTTTTATAACAAAGCAATATATTGTTACCAGGATCCAGTGTCTTGGGAAACAAGATTCACAGTTTATAGGGCACACACGCACCTCCCTTTCCTGCTTGTAGCTATGTAGCTCACTTTTTCCCCTGCAAAGATAACTTGTGACACCCACAGCAAATTCTGACAGGGAAAAAAAAAAAAAAATATGTTAGAGAAGCGTTTAATCTCTTTTCACCTTCTTTTTATGATCTCTAAGTCCTGGAAACAAGAACCATACCCATGTTACTAAACATCCCTACCAGCAATGCTATCTATGTACTACTGGCAAACCAGTGAAGTACAATTCCTTCCAGGGTATTTCTCCCACCCTGCATTTTCAAGAGTCTTCCTAAGTCACATGCTTATTCTTCTTGGTAGACAGACCTTATTCAAATACATTGAGATATTGTTTCTAGGTCCAGAAAGCCTTTCCAGGGCACTGCACATATTTTTCTCCCACACAGTGTTAATATTCTGAATTATCTCCAACAAGAAAAAAAAAATAGAATCTAAAAGAACCCAGAAGAAGTATTATTTTAAGCATGTACATTTGCAGGGAAGCCCCACAATTCAGGTGATTTTTTTGTAATGAGGCAAAGTAGTAGGAAGAAAGAACAGCAGTGGACGGAGATTGGCCAAAAGTTGAGCCAAAACCTGAAGATGCATAGTTCTGTAAGGTTGTATTCCAAGAAAGAGTTTACAGGCATTTAATGGACCATAGCTTTATGCTTTGAGTGGATCTAACCACAGAGAAGTTCTCTGCCTGCAATATGATGTGCAAATAAAGTGTTCCCATTTGCAGAGAATACAGAACACTTGAGTACAAATATCTTCCTATCCTGCTCCTATGTTACATCTAGCATAATAATATGGCCATACTATTGACTGACATCAAAGACTTGTCTCCCACAGCTGCATAACTGCTTTGCAATCAGGAACTTGCTGGGAGACTTTAGATCTTTAGATCTTCCTTTAGCTCTTCTTTTATCTGCTGGTCCCATGCCCCTCACTTCCTCACCTCAGTCACATGTTCTAAAAACAGGGAGAACCTTGCATCTCATTTTCAACCCAGCAGGACCAGTTCTATCCTCTGACCTAGAGGCCGCAAAGGAGAGGCTGTGGACTTCAGAAAGCAAGGCCTGCTGGACTGCATGTGGATTTGAGGTGTTCTCTCTGTCTTGGTAAGGGATTACGTGGTGCCACACGGATGCATCCCCTTAATTCAGGGCTTGCTTGGGGTCTCTACCACTTGCCTGAAGCATATTGTGGTCCCTGGCCTGCCATGAAGCACAAGAATCAGGAGCAGGACACAATTTGAAAGGATGGTTTGAAAGTTAACAGCCACATCCAGCTCTCAAACACATTTCTTCCTTTCAGGAGGAATACACAGAAATTGTACAGAGAAACAAATAACTTCTCAGTTCTCCTGGTAAAACACAGGCCACAGCCAAACCCAGGCAACTGCTGTCTGGGGAAGTACTTGGTGTCCTGCCGACCATTTAATAGCGTGCACACCCCCACATCAGTGCTCAGGCCTCTACCCTAGCTTTATGCGATTTTCTAATATAGACTACAGTAGCATAGCTGTACAACCACTGAAACTGTGCAGCTTCTCAAATGTGATGGTGGGTGCACAAATGCTCATGACAGAAGTTACAGGCCTCCATAAGCAGCTGGAAGAACCGCATATACTGCCGCAGAGTTCAATCTAAGCAATCAATTATGTTTCATTTCTGTGTTTGATAGCAGTCAGGTTTGTTTCCAGGGGAGAAAGATCTGCATTCTCCTGAATATTTAATGTTTTTAATTTATTCTTTCATTTCTGTAATTAATTGTAGGTGCCTGTTTTTACTTACATGTAACTAAAATTAAAAAATATATTAAAAAAAAAAAGATGAATTTCTGAATAACCATGCATGAGCTGTTGTTTTAGTTTGAAAAATAAGGAGTCTGAAATGGCCTGATTAGATTTAAAAAATGGAATAAAAGGCAAAGTCCAAACAGCAATAATGGAGTTTTTCTGGCAATCTTAACTTGCAAGAAAATCTATTTCTAATGAGCAAAAAAAGTTAGCAAACCAAAACAAAGAGCCTTAAGAGCATTCCACTAAGAAATTTGATTGTAACACCAGAACTGTCTCCTTCACAGACAAAAATCTATCTTTAAAACATTTGCAGAAGTGTTGCAGAAATAAATCAACTCTAGTCCAGACAAGACTTCTTTAGTCAGTACCACAGTACCACCTTGTGGGGAAATAAAAACGGCCTCAGTATTGATTTCTTCCACTGAGCAGTTAGTTTCAGGAAATGGCTATAATATAAGCATAAAATTCTAACTGAGACGAATGAAACGGACCCAGGCACCAGCAACATATGTGATACATGATTTCTCCCAGTGTTAAATTACTTGTTTTGAAGAAGCCATGTTCCAGTCAAAATCTTTCAGAAGTCTAATGTGAAAACTTCCTGGAAGAAAAATGACTCCTTTTATATTTGCTTGGATCCCTTTCTTGACTTCCATTTGCTGCAAATTTATTTCTCTGGTTACACTGAATCAAGAGAACAATTGTCTCAGGCATGTCAAATTCTGCCCCCACAAAATGCTTCATAAAGTTAAAGGCTATGACATAAACAAACTATTGCCAGGCTCCTTGAGATGACTTTTCTTATTGCTTTTCAGTAACTGATGTAGAGATTAGAGGCAGCAATATTCCTGAGTACATTAGAAGAAATAAGGTTATCAAATCCTCATGCCCAAAGGGAACTATCACCGGCTTTTCTCCATTTCTTCTACACAGTGAAAGAAATTTGTATGATTAAGTAATTGCTGGCTGTCAGAAGAAAGAGTCACACAGTCGTCGTATTTTAAGAGCTCTATTAAACGAAACTTTCACGCTTTTAAATGTAACTTCTTACAGGCATCTCTGAATTTAATGCCCCTAATAATGAACAGCAACTAGTTCTTTCTTTCCTAAGCAGTTTGTGTCCTGGCCAAACCAAAAGTCAGGCTTCCCTCCTGCATTTTACCAACAGGCAGCACTCTTTAACACTTGCTCTTACTGACATTTCATTTGGGTTTTTTCTTTACTGGATACTGACAGTCGTGCCAAATTGGGATAAACAGTGCCAAAGTATGTATAATAACCTTTAATTTTATGCTGTCCTGAGGGTGGGGGGAATATTTGATTTGATTTTTTGCTGTATAAAAAGAAAGCTTTAACCTGGTTGTACCCATGCTGTGGAAAACCTCCCATTAACAGAAACAGTGCAGGACCAAAACCAAAAGAAACAGAAATAAAGTGTACTCATATCTGCCCTACATAAAAGCCGGGCTGCAATTTTGGACAGCTAGAGTTTAGGGGCTGATCCACCCACAGCTATGGCTGCTGCCATCACCCAGCATGCCTGCCTTGGAGCGACTGCTGTGCCACTGGTAGTATATCCCCTGTGGTCTGGGAAGTCAAGAGAGCTTTTCAGAGAAAAGACATGCAAGTTTCAAAGTTTACATTCATATTCCTTCCTTTTCCCAGGTAGGGCCCAACTGAGACAAATTTAGATTCCTTAGAGGATGTTGGCCTCTAGGTCTCATCAAGATAAATGAATAGATGATGAAATGGCTCTGAGAACTGGATCAATTTGAGCACTGGTATTTCAGTGCATTTCAGTGCATCTGGTTCCAAGATGCAAGGAGAATAGCTGCAGTGTGCAATGTATCTCCCACAGCAGCTTTGCAGCTGCAATTCCACCCCTCCATCACGACATGAAGCAGTACAAGCTTCTCAACTTGACAAATCAGCCACTGAACAGAAATATCTTCATGCTCTTTTATTTTCAGGTTTTTAATTGCTCATCTTTAATGTTGTGGTTTAAGGCTTTTGCAAGGAAAAAAAAAAAAAAAATTGTCCTGGACTGACCAACAGGAGATCAAAGTATCACTGTACGAGTCACCCTATCGAACTGTTCCGTCACTGTGCTACAGACCACCATTCAAATCCTTTCTCTCTCTCTCCAGCCGCGGGCGACTGCAAATTGCACAAGAATCAGGCTGCCCTCCACTGGCCTTCTGTGGAGGTGCTTCTAACCTGACAGCATGTTTAACTGAAGCACCTACAGCTCTGCATGCTCCTTGTTATCGTCAGTTCTAGCCGGCATGAAAACAGAGAGTACAGAGCATCTATTTTTGCTTCTTATTCAAATAGCTGTACAGATCTTCCAGGAGAATGGAAAAAAAAAATTGAAGACAAGTTCATCACTTACAGAAGCCTTAGTGAGAAAGCACTCAGGCTATATTAGCCTTTACCCTTATTACATGATTTGAAAGCTGTGGGCAGTCTCCTCTCCTACTTTGAGGCCACTACTTCAGTGCTTTGTGGCACTCCACACACTTTTGTGTCCTGCCCAAAATACAGAAGGCTGTCATCTCCCTTTTCTAATTCAACTTAAAAATCACGCCAGCAAGAAGTCCCTCCTCTTCTTCTGACTCATGAGTCTGAAGTTTAGAGATGAAAAAATGAGACTGATAGTTCTTTTTTAGAATGAAAAAAAAAAAAAACCTCTCTCCAAATTTCATCTTGTACTTCAAAACAAGGTCTTACTCACATACTTCTATCTAAACTGTATTTCTCAAACCATGAGCATACCAGTTCATTTCAATGTATATTCAGCCAAAAAATAAAAATAAAAAAAAAATAAATAAATAAGGCTATGATTATAAATCATTATATTATTTACACTTGTAATAGCATTCATTTGGCCAACACAAGATTGCAAAAGATCTCCCAAGGCAATGTATACAGTACGCTGTTCTCATAGGTAGTTATGTCAAATAAATGATTTCACTGAGCAGGCACCAGGGAGATAAGCAACTTTGGCCCTGATGGCTAGAAAGCTTTTTCAGGTTTCCAATTTGCATGTATTAACAGCGTTCTTGTGCCAAAAGAAGTTTCTTGTTGCTTGCACGTCACTTTTCCATCAATGTTGTTTACCTTCCCTATATCTTTATCTTTCCAATCTCTTTAAAAAGAGGCAACATATATCCTCTCTGTTTTGTAGGGTTAAGCATGCCAAGTTGTTTTATTTTCCCTTCGGTAGTAAGCCCTCTCTTATCTTGGCCATCTTAGTAGCTTTTCTCCGCAACTAGTTTGGCCATAATTCATTTTTCTTGGAACACAGACAACCAGTATTGTGGAGGCTTTCAGATGAGGTCTCACATAACCCTGTATAGCTTTATTGGGTATATCATACAGGATATATATACCAGCTTAGCCTTTTTCCAGGCATGTTACTTACAATACTCATAGTCCTCTTAAAACAAGCTAAAACATACAAGTTGTATTCTTCATCTGTTCCCAATAAGCCTCTTACAGGACAACTAGATGCTATGAGTCCTCAAGTTAATTCATGAACTTGCACTCTAATATTTTAAACATTAGCTGCTTCTATTTCTCTTGTCCTTGGAGTCATCTAATTTTTCCCATTTTATATGCTTATCATCCTCTCCATTAACTATGCTGTCTAAACTTGTGTCACCAGAAAGTATGTCACTCTCCTAATTCTTTTGTCAACATTATTAATGAAATTATTAAGATTAACAAGGTTGATTTCAAAACTCAATCTTAAAAACATCTGTTAGTAACTTCTCTCCATTCCGGTCCTTCGCTTTTAATAGTCCCACTGTCCTTTGACTACTCCCATAGTCTCCTTACCCACTTTCAGTTCTTTTAATGATTCGTATCATACTCAGCTTAATTAATAACTTCCCACAAGGCAATAAATCAAATACAATCAAGACAGAATAGTTCTGTTCCATTCCTTGTGCCTAAAAATATTGCCAAATTTATCAAAAACGATCTTTTGCTAATCTGAGATAATCTCCCCTTGATTAAAAAACATGTGACATTTTACTCTACTTACCTCCATACTCTTTATTATTCCCTCCTACAAACTTTGCTTTAAATCCGAGAGCAGACCATATATTTAGATATCAGAATTACTTTGCACCTTTCACAAATACCTTTGATATTTTATAGTTACCTGACAACACTGCTGCCTTTCTCTAACCGTGTCTTTCAGACGAAGACCAGCCAGTCTATCGCCATGAGACTCTTCTTCTCTGTGTGCTAATTCTTCAGTAGCTTTTTCCCACTAGCCACATCCTGCCAGCCAACCCCACTCGCTGGGAAAAAGCGTTAATATAGTTTTAGCTCACCTCTCACCCTTACTCTGCCCTTAGTGCACAGTGGTTGTGTTGCATCTCTTTCCCTGCTCTCTAGGTGGTTAGGCTGCTGGAAACTTTTGAGACCTAACATGCTGTAGATTAAAAGACAGAATATACTTCAAGAACAATTGTGACTATGTGAGTTCCTGTAACATTCATAAATTCATTCACTTTCCTTCTACCAAAGTGAATACAGCTCCTTGCATATACTTGTCCTTGTCCTTCGTATTTCACAAAGCAGCTCATGCATTTATATCACAAGGCTTTTTTTTTTTTTTTTTTAATGCATACTTTTCATTACAAATGATAAGGCACACCTCAATTGAAGGAATTTGAACAAATTCACAGCCTTTCAGAATAGTGTGGGGAAGTCTCTGCAGAAAGGAAAAGAACATGAAGCACGCTGGGCCTGCTGTTGCACTATTCAGCCTAAAACATCTTTATACTGCTACGCAAACATTTTCAAAACACAAGAACTGTCTTTTTCCAGTGGTGCATAATGACAGGGCAGGAGGCAATGGGCACAAACTGAAACACAGGAGTGAGGTTCAGGTTCCACCTGAACATCAGGAAACACTTTTTCACAGTGAGAGTAACCGAGCAATTTAACAGGTTGCCCAGAGAGATTGTGGAGTTCTCTTGGAGGAGCAAGAAGCATCCAGACTTCAAAGTATTCAGGACACACCTCTATTCCCCTTGTACACAAAAAGGTCGCTTGTACAATGTAACCACACTGGTCCAGTACTTCTTGGTGAGCCTCAAAAGCCACCTGGACATGGTCCACCAGCTCTGGGTGGCCCTGCTTAAGCAGGAGTTGCACCTGGTGGACCCAAAGGCCCCTTCCAGCCTTAACCATTCTGTGTGATTGTGATTCACAGTAAAAATTGACGTACATAAAAGGCTGCAACCCAGCCTAAGGAGCTGCATGAAGAGAGTGGATTAGGCAAGAATTCCACCATGCTGAACAACTGAAACTTTCAATGCCATCCTGGCAATTTGCACTTATGAAATATTTATTCTGTACCTGCACATAAGAAGTGGGCTTTTTTGGGTATCTCCCAGATGGGACCTTAAGCTAAGGCCTCTGACATAGTCCCACAGAGTATCTTTATTCCTCAGTCGGAAAGATAAGGATTTGATGGGTGGATTGTTCAGCTGTTGTGGTCAACAGCTCTATGTCCAGGTTGCAGACGGTGATGAGTGGTGTCCCTCAGGGATCTGCATTGGTAACTGTGCTCTTCAACATCTTTAGCAATGACCCGGATACCAGGATTGAGTGCACCCTCAGCGAGTTTGCTGATGACGCTGAGTCATGCAGTTGATACAACAGAAGGAAGGGATGCCATCCAAAGGGATGGGAAAGGGACAAGCTTGGGCAGCTGGCCAGTCCCAGATATATGTACACACTGGGACAAGAACTCACTGCAGAGAAGGACTTAGGGGGTTCTGGTGAACAAAAAGCTGAACATGAGCCAGCGATGTGTGCTTGCAGCCTGGAAGGCCAATGGTATCCTGAGCTGCATCAAGAGAGGGGTGGCCAGCAGGGAGAGGGAGGTGACTGTCCGTCTCTGCTCTGTCATTTTAAGGCCTCATCTGGAGTGCTGCATCCAGGCCTGGGGCCCCCAGCACAAATAAGACATGGGACTTCTGAAGCAGGTCTAGAGGAGGCCACAAAGATGATCAGAGGGCTGGAGCACCTCTCCTATGAAGACAGGGTGAGAGATCTGGGCTTGTTCAGCCTGGAGAAGGGAAGGCTCTGGGGAGATCTCATTATGGCCTTCTAGTATTTAAAGGGTGCTTATAAACCAGAGGGTGACCAACTTTTTACATGGTCTGACAGTGACAGGACAATGGGAATGGCTTTCAACTAAATGAGGGGAGGTTTAGGTTAGATGTTAGGAGGAAATTCTTTACTCGGAGGGCGGTGAGGCCCTGGCACAGGCTGTCCAGAGAAGCTCTGGATGCCCCATCCCTGGAGGTGCTCAAGGCCACGCTGGATGGGCCCCGGGCAGCCTGACCCAGTGGGTGGCAACCACCCCACAGCAGGGGGTGGAACCGGGTGGGCTTTAAGTTCCCTTCCAAATCAAGCCATGCTGTGATTCTACAGTTTCATTGTGTGCTTCATATTACTGGTTGCCAGGGACTTGCTCTGACCTCAGATTTGCACGTCAATGGACAAGACAGCTCATCCAGGAGTTCCTGTCACTCAGCAATCCAGGCTAATTCCCCTCCTTTTAATGCCTGCAGGTTTCCTATGTACAGTGCACATCCACTTGGCAACACACAGGTGAGACAAGGCCGATGATTCATACAGATCTACAGCTGGTGCGAAGGTTTTTAATCATACGATTCCCATGAATTAAAATGACAAAAGCTTTGTATTTACAAGACAATATTTCACAAGCAAAAAAGTCAGTCTTGTCAGAAACATGAACTACTCCTGTGCTTAGAGCTAGAAGGGAACTTCTCTTCTTGTAGGTATGCCAGTTGTTGAGACCATCCAACACTTTCCACTACTGCTTTCTAGCATCATTCTTCCGTTGCTTAAACTTACATATTTTAACCAGATGAAAAAAATGCATATATTGCAAGTATGACACAATGTGAAGACCTTTGAGAGAATAAATTACTTAGCTTTTTTTTTTTCTAAATTGGAAAAAATAATGCTGGTTTGCCCTCCAGCTGTTACATGGGATAATTTTAAAGGAGCCGGAATCTGAAGTTTGACAGAGGGCAGCCATAATAATGCATGTACGCCTTTGTCTGTCCTCAGCAAATGTGCCAAAATCCTAAGCTTAAGATTCTGCATATATTGGTTAAATTTTTAGCTAAGGTACCCAGACATTAGTGCTAAATGTCTCAGGTCTGTTAAGCTGGCCACATAGACGTACTTTATATCTTGCACATGACCTACTGCCTTTCTTAAATACAGCTCTTAAACCTGCTCCTCAACGAGAGCAGCAAACAGCTCCATTGCAGTTATCTCAGGTTTGAGCGTTTGTGTGCACTCTGACCACAGTATCCTGAGACTTCAAATGATCTGTAAGTGCTGACCTTCCCTGAAATGTAATTTCTTTCCAACACGACTATTGAGACAGAATGTAGGCTTCCCAGTTCTCGCATTTTTTCCACACCACAGCTTTTCTCCCAGATGAACAAAGTCTGTGATGGATGCAGCTAGAGTGTTTTGTTTTGTTGGTATTTTTTTGGTTTTTTGTTTGTTTGTTTGTTTTTTTCCCCTTCAACTTTCAAATGTGTTTGTTGAATAAATATTTTAAAACTGTTCTATTTTGGGAGTGCACAAGTTATACTCAGCCCTCAAACCCAACATGCAGCTAATTAAGACTGTGTCAGTCAGAAAACAAAAAGAAGTAACAGCAAAATTACCGCTTCCTTAAAACCCTATCTGATCTTCACAACGGTGACATTTTGATAATGATGATGACTCTGCCTTCGCAAACGAGAGAACTCATTATTTTTGAGATACCTATTTCTACATCAATTTCAGAAAGGAAATGAACCTTACAAACAACCATAATTGGAATGCTCTCCTCTGTGCTTTTAATTCCCATCAACAACAAAAAAAAACAAAGGTAACAAAAGAATCACACTAGTAAAATATAAAAGACAGCCACTGTCACTTGCACTAATGTAGTTCTACCTCCCCAGCACATAACACGTGAGCCCAAATCCAACCAAAAAAAAAAAAAAAAAAAAAAAAAAAAACAGTTTTAACTTCAGAATTGTGCCTAATACCACACTCAAGACTGCAGCTAGGTATCAAGACTTGCAGTAACAGATGTCCACACAACAATTTCCTCCTTCAGTCCTACTCCTTGGCTCTGCCTGACTCTATGTATTGCCTCGAATCTCAGTCTTAACAGTGATCAGAGGACTGAGGCAATCCACTCAGCACTACATATTTATCTGCGAGGTGTCTAAATGTTAGCAGTCTGATTTCAATCTGATCTAAATTCTCAATACCTCAGAAATCCATATTCTTCATTTTCCAAAATCAATATATTGCACACAGCACCTGAGACAGTAACAGCAGCTGCTTGTACACCCGAGGTACACTTTTCCTTAAGTCACCAGGACCAGGTACAAAGTGTGCCTACGGGAGGGTCAGGCTGGGGGTTAGGAGAAGGTTCTGCCCCAGAGGGTGGTGGGCACGGAACAGGCTCCCCAGGGCAGCGGGCACGGCCTCAAGCTGCCGGAGCTCAAGGAGCATTTGGACACCGCCCTCAGACACAGGGTTTGGGTTTGGATGCTGCTGCACAGAGCCAGGGGTTGGAGTCGATCCCTGTGGGTCCCTTCTAGCTGGGGATATTCTATGATTTGTGACTCCATAGAATGGCTTGGGTTGCAAGGGACTTTTAAATATCACTTAGTTCCAACCCTGCTGCCATGGGCAGGGAACTTCATGCCACACTACAATAAGGGCGTGCACTAACGGTGGCTTTCATGACGGCAAAAATGAAAAATGCATCGGGAAATAAGCAGGTGCTAGATCTGTATCATCCAGAGACTACATACCTGGAGAGCACCACGGCAAATACAAACAAAGAAATCTAAATACAACCTCTGAGAAACTAGGGGCTACAAATAATCCCATTTCTGGGTGAAGCAGATATTAACCAGACTTTGGGATATGGGAAACCTTCTCACACCTAACGCAAGCATCTTTAGATCTTTCTAGACCAAAATACTTGCGCAAATGAAGAAACAACAGGAATGCAATGTGCTCGGGACATGAGACTGCTCCCCACGCACACAAAGGTCGCTTGCACAACACAACCACACCGATCCAACCTGTTTTTGAGACTAGTTCAATCTTGCGTGCAATGCAGCCAATCAGTATGCGCACCACGGCAGTTTGTCTGGGGATTTCTGGACTGCTAGACAATAGGAAATCCTGGACAATTTACTAAAGCTGGCAGAAAAAGGCATGAGGGGAGCAAACAACAAAAATGACAATCACAAAAAGCAGCAGCTGTGAAACGAGTGTTTTTACTGCAGTTTTCCAGACAACATCTGAGCCATCATGATGGTAGGACAGCGCCCATATTCCTCCTTGATCCCCTCTTTCCTAGTTAACTGCTTAAGCAGCTTTTTCAGGCCAGTTCTGTAAATCAGCTCTCTCCCCCATTTACTAGACTTCACTGTGAGGTGCAGACATCCACCCAGCACTTTAGCAAGGAAGATCTACGCAGGTTCAGTAGATACACCCACTTCATCCCAGCACCTAAACGCTAAAACTAGGAGATTGAGCACCAAGACATGAGTGTATTGCTCAGGCCAGCAGTGCACGCAGACACTAGCTGCGAGGCGAGCGGGCTCAGTTCTCCATCAGCTGCGGACAGGAAAGGGAGTGGTGAAGGTGTGTGCTCATTCTCCAGCCCCATCCCCTCTCCGCTACGTGTTTACACCAGTAAATCACCCTCTGCTCCCCAGCCACCCTCCTACACACATACTTTTTTTGAGAAAGCCCCGTCCAAAAGCATATTCATTCCAGACCCACTGCCTCGCACTTCCCAGAGTCGAAATGAGGCGGACGGCCCACCTCTGCCCCCGCCAGCCCCCCACGAGCCTCCGCGCGGCCCCGGGGCACTG
>VXAV01010685.1:141484-152361 GCA_013399715.1 Alectura lathami | reverse complement strand
AAAAAAATTCTGCAAACACTCATAGCATTAGAAACAGGCACAGTGGTACTTTGATACTCCATAAGCATTGTCTGAAGAAGCTGAAAAGAGAATGATTTCTCACAGCAGAACTGAATTCAGATAGCCAAGTCAGTAAAGTTATGTCCAAGTCCCGTAGAGGATGCCGTAGTAAGCTAGGACAGCCGGTATCAGGTCATGGCAGGCAGAAGTTGGGCATGTTTCTTAAGAATACGACTTGTTTTTTAATCACTCATTTTTCATGATTTAATCTTTTTTTTTTTCCCCTTAATGTTTTGTATAACTTACACTGAAGTTGAAACTAGATGCGAAGACTAGATGCTAGTGGAGTTGCTTACAGTTTTAGTGTTTGGGGTTGTGTGGGGGTTTTTTTATGGTTGCTGTATGAATCCCAGGAAGGGCAAGCAATGTTCAGAGTTGGGTTGAGCACTGGTGCAAATAAACTCAGCCTGTCAAAGAAGTCAGCTCTAAGAACTGGCAGATCTGAACCCCTTCCTGAAAGTGCTGCTCAGGGTACTGGCCACAGCCGTTCATGGCACTGGGCCGGTTCTTCAACCTGCTTAACGAAGCGTAGCAAACACAGGGAAACCAAGGCTGGAAGTTGAAGCTCGCTGAATGTATGATAGAAGAATTAGCGATGTATTTTAGGGCCTCTAAACTGTTGCTTGTGGCTTCTTTTGGCACTTTTTTTGCATTGTCAGACTTGTTTTTTCTCCATCTTCTGTTGTGTGTGAAGCTTGGGCGTTCCAAAAGTTTCGTTGGACCCTTTGTTTCCAAACACATCAGCAACAAAAGAGACACTCTAAAGACAAGTTAGAGACTGCTGTCTGCTTGGAAGCACAGGTTTTGTTCCATTTTGCTAATTTCAAACTGCCTGTCTTGCTGCCCATAATCATAAACCAGTGTCATGTCGATCTGCAGCTTATGAAGACGGTTCTCCAGGGAACACTGTGTATGCCGACCAGGGAGATGCTGTATTCTGTTGCTGTCTTGCGTATCCAGAAATGTCTTTTTAGAAAGAANCGTTTGATCTGAATACATGTAGATGCATTTCTCTAGTTTTACTTTGGGGGGGGGGACGACTGCTTTTCACACCCCTTAGGACAAAACACATCCTTAACAGCTTAACATCTGTGGTCTCTCTTTCCTACATGATTTCTAGTCTACATACTTACCAGCCAGTATAGTCTACATACTTACAGTCAGTATCGTGTGTCTTTGTTTACGTACAGCATTTGATACTATTTGTACACAGAGACAGAGGTAATGTTTGTTCCATGGATCTTGTATGGTTCATATTCTTTAAATAAGACTCTAAATACACGATCTGGAAAACATGCAGATGACACTCTCTTTTGCCACGTTGTTTTGTCACACACTAAGATGTAATTTTTATACTGGTGTGAGTTTTATAGGGAGAGGAATGTATTCAGATACAGGTTGTTCTTTTTTTTTTTATCTGTAAAGCTCTTTAAGCATTTTTGCCAGTTCAAAATGTGTCTGTCATGTACTAACTCAATGATTCTTGACAAATTTTATTGTGTGGAATAGCAGAAGCACCAGTGTTCTGCTTCTAAACCTGTCATCTGCCCTATATTTTCCTTTTCTCTCTTATAAGGTATTTAAAGGGCCAAAGTCTTTTACCAAAAGAATGTGTTTATTTTTAGATCACTTTCCAAACATACACAGTGCTACAGATCAACTGCTGTTTATTGATTTGTTGTGTCAATAATTCCATTAACTGTGCTTCATATAATTCAGAATATGCGCTACTGCCCAAACATATGGTGTGGCACCAGCAGCAGGGGACAGGAAGGAATGAGCGTGGAGAAACTAAAGTTCAGGCCATGCTTCCCTCCTGTGCTATTAAGTTACTTAGTTCCAGCACACGGTGTTGAAGGAAACTTTAGTGCATTTATTAGACTGTTCTTACAAATTCCAAGGCCTACTCCTTTAAAGAGTAAGTCTGGTGAAAATCTAAAAGGAAGAAAATTAAATGGAAGTGGATTCCACCACTAGATCCAGTTGATTATGAAGAATGCTTTTTACAATGAATAGGATACTTTTTTTTTTTCCCCCATTAAGTAGGAAAGATGTGCTGGGATATGCAGTAAACTTCAAGTTTTTATCTGATCCATCATTGCTCCTGATGGTTGCTCCTTCATGTGTTGTCCAAGAGGCTGAGCTTTTTCTTTATGTAGGATTGGATCTTTTCTGTTTCCCCTGTATCCCAGGTAAATATTTATTGCGTTCATGTCCTCCCCTCAAGTTCAAGCCTCTGCACAGGCAGGCAAAAAGTCACTGATAAATTGTTATGAAACCTTGACTGCATCACTTGGTAAACTCTTCCTGTTTGCACTTGACACTTTTTTTTTTTTTAAGCAGGCATTGGCAGGACTTCCTAAAGTACATCTGATTCTTAGTATTTCTTTACAGATTCTTGGTGTTAAACCTGCAGATGGTCATGGATTTGTCTTCAGGGCACAGTATGCAATTGTATTGGTTTACGGGCTGAATCTGACCATGCTTTCTCAAGTAATTAGGCTTCATATATTTGTAGATGTATAGATATACAAATCTTTTCAGCAAGGAAAGGTACAACTAGCCCCCCAAACCATAAACTGTAAATGACAGATGCTAAGGAAAAAAGTCCGATTTTTCATTGGATTTCATCTTTTGTATCTGAGACCAATCTTTGAAGGATACACAGTATCTTCAAATAGGTGGTGTTTTGTTTTGTTTTATTTTTCCTTCCTTCATGTCACTGGATGAAGTGGAACAGAGCTATAGTCAAAAAGCATAAAGGGTAAGAGTAAAGGTACATTTAGAAAAAGAGCTTCACTGAGCCTTATGTCAGCTCCACAATGTCAGTTGTCTCCAGCTGGGACAAATCATGATGTGCACAACTTGCTTTCCCTAAGTGAAGGAGAAAGTTCTTCCCAGATACTCCTCAGTTTTTTTGTTTTGTTTTGTTTTGTTTTTTTTTGTGTTGTAGAGTAGCAACAGACTTGGAAATGAGTTGCTGCTGCCAAGGCAGTTCATCCTACACGAGTTGCTCTGTGGCATCTATTTAACAGCATTTTCGTAGTGCTTCTGGGTTGTGAGCAGGCTGATATCTGAGTTAAACCTGCTTGCGCACTAGATTATTTTGGTCTCAATGTGCTTAGTAGCTGAGCACTTCTTTGAAGTGCAGACTTGCAGTGCACCGACAGATGGAGATTTTTCATAAACTAGCAGTCTGGTTGTGAGGGCTGGGTAGGGATGTTGCAAAGGACAGCTCTCTTGAGCTGCCAGAAGAAGTCAGGGGGCTGCCAACGTGAAGAACTTGGGGCGTTTTTGTTCAAAACATGGTCTCCGTGAGAAGAGGAGATGCCAAGAGAGACTTTGGGGCCTTTAGATTTTCAGGTGACTCACTGTTTCCCATTTATTTATACGGAGTTGATGATCGTTCCTATAGCTCCAAGTTTCCAAGCTCTTCTGGACTTCAAGAAACTAGTTTCTGGTGTCTGCTGTATCACAAGAAGAGTCACAGCCCTACACTGCAGCTGGAGAAAGGGGTTACAATCAGCGGGTCCCTTTTTGTGGGGGCAGGATGTCGTGGACCTGCTGTGGCTCTCTTGTGATAGATCGAGTCTGTGAGCCACTGCTGTGATGGGTGAAGGCAGAGTGTGTGCTGTGATGTGGAAGAGACAGTACTTTTGTGTGTATTAAGGAAAGCAGAAAAGGAAAATACCATTGATCACCATTCCTGGGCAGCCACCTTGCGTATCCGTACATCGCTTTTCAAAAGGATCTTGCGAACTTCCCCTTAATGTAAAAATCTTGCTTGGTTTGTTTTCCTCTTCAGATTGGGCCTTTGATTGTAGATTTTCTGATGTTCAGCATGAAATTGCAGCAGGCCTTGAGCTATGCACCTGCAGCTGGCTTTATCCACTCCTGTTCCCAGGGGAAATCAGCTTTGCTCTGTAGTTGCTATGAAATCATGTAGGATTTGGTATGAAACTGTGTACAATGAACTTCGCCAGAGCATGTTCTTACATGCCTGATGTCACAGGCGCTGTGACACAGAGCCTTGGCAGGTTCAGTCTGGCCCTTGTATGTTGCTGGTTACTGTGTTCCCGTCAGCGCTCTTAGCTGACATTCCAGATCACAGCTATGCAGGTGAGGCATCTCAAAAAAAATTTTGAGGTAAAACCATGAAATATTGCTTCCTCAAAGAATGGGCATTCAGGCAGCAGGCACTTTGCATTTTTTCAGCATTGGGAATATGCAATTACTTACTGAACTCCTCCAAACCAAGTTTTTCTTGTGTAAGAAACCGTTCTGTTAAGGAGTGAATTCACTACCAAGCCTATAAGAATCCGTGTAATGTCTCTAATGTGGATGCAATATCAGGTTTAAGTAATTTGTGAATCTTTTAGTTATGTGACATCTTTTTTTTTTTCAGTTTTGAATATTCTTTTTTGAATATCTTTTTTTTATATAAAGTTATAAATAAATATGACTCTCTAGTGAAGAGTGAATTTAATTTTGGGAAGTGTGTTTTTTCAATCTAAAATAATATTCATGTGGGTGTGCATCACCCATTTCAGGCAGACAGTAAAATTAAACTCTGCCATAATATACTGTTATTATAATCACATTTGTAAATGCTTCCACTCCACCCTTGTTGTTTTCTCTACCCACTTCTCTTCTCCTTCACCTCCCCACCCCCAGAAAAAAAGCATTCATTGGATTAGAAACATCAAGGACTAGAAACATGAGCACAGAATGCCTTTAAAACCAGTGGCACAGGAAGGCTGCTATGGCCAAATACAGAATTTGAGACCCAGCATACCATGCCCCTTGTCCCTTTCTTCTTTTCCTATCCTTCACACCTACTCCACTTCAAATTCTTTTGGAATTGGAGGGGCTCCCATCCCATAGCTTCTTTTATGCCCTTCTGTCCTCCTCTTACTCTCCCCCACCTTCCCTTTTCAGACATACATATATGTAACTGCTTGGTTGTCTGCTTTCCTGGAGTAGCCAGAGTCACTGTTGGTGATGGTCTAGTTCCAGCTTTAAACTGCATATACATGTTTTGTTGTCATTCCTGTATGTTGCTTGGTTTTCCCCTGAAAAACGCAATAAAAGAAGTGAAATGTCAATTCACAGTACTTGATAACTCACACATAACTGAAAGTAACCTCACAGAAATAGGATATTTCTGTCTATCCTGCTTTCATTCTCATGCTGAGTTTCTAAGAACTATTCTAAATAACAAGATTCTTCCAAAATGTTTCCTGTTTTGAAAGGATTCTTGAATCCTTTAGTATACAGAAGTTGCTACTACTATTTCTGTGAAGCTGCAGTGAAGACTTGTGTCTCCCCTCTGGCTTTGTATTGTCTTTAGGCAATGTGAATTCCAAGAGACATCAACAAAGATGGAGAAAGCACAGTTATGCAGACACTGCTTGCCTGCAGGACTCCTGGGAAAATTTTTGTGTTCTCACAGTATTGAGGCATCTGTGAGAAAATGGAAGGATAATTGTGATCACATCAAACACCTCATCCAGAATTCAGCATAGTTCTGTACAGTTGTTTGTATATGCATTTTAATTTCAGAAGTTTGAATTCCTGTATTATTAGCAAGCATAAAATAGTAGAGCAGATAAAGGTATAATTTCCCTGGTCAAATCTATAAAAAGAAATTTGCCATAATTCCCCTTACTTTCTTCTGAGCAGATCTTGGTTAAAATAATTAAGATCATGTTTTTCTGAAATACCGAACCTGGGAGGAGTGGCTGACACCCCAGAAGGCTGTGCTGCCATTCAGTGAGGCACCAGCTGGCTGGAGAGCTGGGCAGAGAGGAATCTGGTGAGGTTCAACGAGGGCAAGTGTAGAGTCCTACACCTGAGGAAGAACAACCTCATGCGCCAGTACAGCTGGGGGCTGACCTGTGGAAAGGAGCTCTGAGAAGGACCTGGGTGTCCTGGTGGACAACAGGTGGGCCATGAGCCAGCAGTGTGCCCTTGTGGCCAAGAAGGCCAACGGGATCCTAGGGTGCATTAAAAAGAGCGTGGCCCGCAGGTTGAGGGAGGTGATCCTCCGCCTCTGCTCTGCCCTGGTGAGGCCGCATCTGGAGTCCTGTGTGCCGTTCTGGGCTCCTCAGTACAAGAAGGACAGGGATCTCCTGGAGAGAGTCCAGCTCAGGGCCACAAAGATGATCAGGGGTCTGGAACATCTCCCATACGAGGAAAGGCTGAGAGACAGGAACAGGCTGCCCAGAAAGGCTGTGGAGTCTCCTTCTCTGGAGATATTCAAAACCCACCTGGGTGCTTTCCTGTGCAACTAGTTGTAGGGAAGCTGCTTTAGCAGGAGGGTTGGACTTAGATGATCTCCAGAGGTCCCTTCCTACTCCTACAATTCTGTGATTTCTCTAGAAGTTCTCTGGAGGAAGCTTAGGTATGCACCAGTTGTGCTTTAGCTGCGTAGTATTAAATAGCTGCTGTAAAACTCAATTTTGTGTTTTCAGTTTTCTAAGTTAAATTTCTTTACTGTTTGTGAAGTTCTGTCCAGAAAATTAAACCATATCAAGTTCTAACTTAAGCATTTCAAATTGTCTTGTTCTAGGTTGTTGGAAGAGGAGCCTTTGGTGTGGTCTGCAAGGCAAAATGGCGAGCTAAGGATGTAGCCATTAAACAAATTGAAAGTGAATCTGAAAGAAAAGCCTTCATTGTAGAGGTACAGTAAGTCTGTTGGCAAACATGGATTTTGGTAGAGCTTGTTTTCTTTTCATGTTAAATCTTGTGAATCCTTTTAAAGTATTAAAAATTGTCTGTATTACAAAGTACATGCAGCCTGTGGTACCCAGTACGGTGCTGGCCAGGACAGTCTGACCGGACACCTGTCAGAGCACACTGCAGCAACTTTTGTTCAGCCCCGTAAAAACTGGAAGGAAAGGGGAGAGGAGAAGCTGGGGAAACACCAGTTTCTGGATTCTGTGCCAGTGTGGAGTAAGGACTCAACTGAAATACCCTCCAGAGTCCTGGAGCTGATTAACACTTCCAGGTGCTGGAGTTTCTAGGTTCTTCACTCAGCATTCTCTCGGTTTTATGTGTTTATATTTATTAATACATGTGACTTATCTAAGGGCAAGTCACTCTTCCATTCAATGTCTACTTCTTTAGAAAGATTTTGAGTAGTTCAGATATACTGATAAAATTTCAGTGTTACTGAAAACTTAAAATCAGTGTCTGATTTAATGCTGAGAAGATCAAATGAATCTTAGCATTTTTGTGTTGGAAAGAGAGCTGAGAATCCCAGAATTTTTTAATAGTAACTGAGATTCAGGAAGCCCTACAGAGTGCAAGCATCAAATGTAATATTCCAATTTTATTTTAACTTCTGAAGTACACAGGAGAAGTAGTATTAGATTCCTAGAGTGGACAACGAACAGCAAAAGCTGCCTCAGAAGTGTACGTAAAGGAAGAAAATTCCTTTTGCCTTTCCTTCTGTCTAGGGGTAAAGAAAAATTCAGTGCAAAATAGTCTTGTCTCTGTAGTAAGCATGCTTCTAATTACTATGAATTAGTACGAGCAGCAGTGCAGGATCTTGGAGCTGTTTCACATTAATACTAAACCCAATGGCATATTTTATAGGCTTCTGGTATTTTCTATATTTTTTTTTCCCCCGAACAATGGCCTTCTTTATTGTGAATGAAGCCATTACGATTCAGATTGTTTATGAGGTTAGACAGTCTGGCTTGGAGGAAGAGCAGAAGACCACAAAACTTTTAAAAAGCCAGAGTTGCACAGTGCTTATGATTTGAATGGTCTTACTACACCAGGAAAAAGAAAAATCTTTTTCTTTAACGTTTCTTTTTAATTCAGTTCCAGTTAGACACCAATCTAATTACATAAATTAAAATGCGAACAAGGGCATTAGTCTTGTAATTTCTCAAATCACCATCGAGGTTCATGTAGACTTACAAAACTGTGATTGCTGCTGTTGTGTATGAATTATAGATGTGAAAATGAAGTGCGTTTTTCTCCATGGTTTGAAATGCAGTGTGATTTGTATTGCAGCTTCGACAACTGTCACGAGTAAACCATCCCAATATTGTCAAGTTATATGGAGCCTGTCTAAACCCAGTAAGTGATAGCTTTGTCAGCATGACAAAAGGTAACTAGCTTACCATATGCTAGCATCAACGTGCAAAACATGTAATTTATATACAAAAGAAAGTGTGGTTTACATAAATTTGGTATGTTTAAGCCACAGTAAGGTTTGTTGATACAGATATAGATACAGGTATGTAGGTTGGCTGATACTTTCAGTTGTGTTTAGGTTTTTTTGTTGTTTGTTTTTTTTTTTCCGCACCTGTTAGGAGAAATAAATTCTTTCAAGAAAACCCCAAAGCCTATTACTAAATGTTGGTTATATTTTGATTTGTCAAAATGACATCTGGTATATTGCATATGTAGTGTCACTGGGAACTGTAGTCCTATTAATTGCAAATCATCAATACAGAAATAAAATATATTAACAACACATGAATCACAGCTCGCAAATCAGTCCCTGTTCTCATCTATGCAGTTTTCGGGATTTGCTCTTTTTATGCCACAGCTGCAAACAGTCCCATAAATTCTGAAAGCAGAAGAGCAAGTGTTTTGGCAGGACAAACACATTCTTAACTAATTCTGGTGTGGAATATATAATTGGTTGAAATAATGCTGGCATCACTTTTTTCTTAGAACTAGTTAAATTCTTTTGACATGGTATTTAAAATTGTTGAACTCTCAGAAAATAGTAAATGCAACTGAATTGCAGTTTGAAGACGGCATTTGATTTTCAAGATGAGGGACAGAAGGGAGAAAGTGCATTCTGTTGTTTCCTAACTTACAGTGGGAATTAGGTATAGAGCTGATTTCTGTTTCTTACCATTAAGCCTGACTTTACCCCATAGCTGAATTTTCCATTAGCTGAGGTGTGGAACATTGCAGTTCCTCTCAAAGAACTTTCCATTCAGTTTACAAAATCTGTTTTCCACCCCTACATTTAAAACATCCATATTTTTTGTCCCCTCTCCCCAAAGGTGTGTCTTGTTATGGAGTATGCTGAAGGAGGTTCTCTGTACAATGGTGAGTATCATCTCGATATAATGTCTTCCTGGAGCTGAAGTGCTGGTGTTAGGGAAAATGTCTAACATATAAAATTATTTCATACATATGTCTTAGAAGAATTTTAAAGAGACGGGAGCGTACTTCTAAAAACTACTTTTAGGCCCATTAATTTGTTTCTTGATATCAGTTTGATAATTATTTGTACAAGTTATTTAAGATTTTCCTGTGGAAAACTTCCTCTGAAAAAGCTCTCCCTTCTTAATTCCCTGTGTAGTTTATAACATAGACTTTACCAGGGGTAGCTGAGAACAAGCAACATCTTTCATATTGTTAATCACTGGGTGGCAGAATTCTAACATAAAAATATTAGGAGAAACATACTAAAACTTAGGCATTATTTTGACATTTCCATTAATTTAACAGTCCACAAAAGGATATTTTAAGTTGCGGTAAAGAAGCACTGATAATTGCTTGGGTTCCGTGCAGCTTTCTGGTTGGTATGTTGTTAACTCCCTTGTATCTGTTGTAATATGCAATAAAGTTCTTTTTAGTTTGTGCCTTTGTTTTGCAGTGCTGCATGGCGCTGAACCTCTGCCTCACTACACTGCTGCACATGCAATGAGTTGGTGTTTACAGTGTTCCCAAGGAGTGGCATATCTTCACAGTATGAAACCAAAGGCTCTAATTCACAGAGACCTGAAACCACCCAAGTAGGTTTACAGCCCTTCTTTCATTTCTTCAATAATCTCACTGTATTTGGCACAAATACCTTTAATTGACACTAAATTTATTGGATGTACTGTCTTCTAAATGAAAGCTGTGTGTTTGAAGCTTCAGCTACGGAGTGATGGTGTGTGGTGCAGGAAACAAATTGTAATCACTTTCTGTTAAACCAGAAAAGCATCCTGCTCCCGCCCTTCCTGATGGGAGAGGATTGTCACAGGGACAGGGCTCCCAGTCAGTGGCATGTGAAGTTTTACACTGGGTGGTGGTATTCAGTAAGACAACATTAGGAGGGGTGTTGCTTGGCTGGATGATTTTAATGTCGTGTTTAACCTGATATTGTCGTGTATAATCTGACATGATCATCCTCCTCTGTCCTCTCCTCCTGCCTGTTCCACTACCCCCAGCCAAAATCTCTTGCCGCTTTCCATTGCAAAAAAAAACGAACAGATTTCTGTCCAGCCAGTTTGTTGATCTGACTCATCTTACAGATCTGGTTCCACGGGTTCAGTGGAAACAGAGATTTGCAGGATCACCCACTCTTGGTGGTAGCCAGCACCTCTACCGGATAAGATTATGATGTGAAGTCACACTTCGAATTTTGAATTCTTTCTCGTATCCCCAGTTTTGATGAAGAGAGCTGTTAACAAGTAATTTCAAGTTCCTTCATTTAAATCGCTGCATTGACTGACATTAATGGGAGTCTTGATCATCATTCCTCTGCCAAAATTGCTGCAGCACTTGTTGTTTTTCACTCTGCCATTTGAAAGACTAATTTTGTCGATATATGCTTAGTGGATTGCTGTGCCTAAAGGTATTCATTTAAAATCTAGCATGTAGAAATATTAATAAATTACAATATGTGTTTGATTTTTTAAAAAACTATTTGGTATGCTCAGGTTAGGCACAAGCAACCTTACTTATTTCTCAAATTACAAAACTAAAGCATTGAAAAGTAAAGCCTTAGGTATTCAATTAAATTAGGAAGATTGTTGCTGGGATAAAAATACGGTGTTTTATTACCAGACTAC